>JAANYP010005763.1:0-149736 GCA_020465985.1 Centrapalus pauciflorus | reverse complement strand
TTTGTATTGGGAGTAGGCAACGCTCGTCAGGATCCCAACGTAGTGACGGGTACATTTCTTCTTAATGATATGTATGCTTATGTGCTATTTGATACTGAGGCTGATAGAAGTTTTATATCTGCTAAGTTTAGTGAACAACTGAATGCCACTCTTTCCCCATTAGAAAATGCTTATGACGTAGAATTAGCGGACGGAAAGTTGATTGAAGCGAATAAATTAAGGAGTGCACACTAAATTGGCAGATCATCCCTTTAAGATAAACTTGATGCCTATTGAACTCGGAAGTTTCGATGTAGTTATCGATATGGATTGGTTGTCAGATAACCATGCTGAAATCTTATGTGGTGAGAAAGTCGTAAGAATACCACTTAAGAAAAAGAAAGTCCTCACAGTCCAAGGAGAAAGAAAGAATCACCGGTTGAATGTCATCTCTGGCCTAAGAACGCTGAAATGCCTTCGAAGAGGTTGTCAAGCAGTGTTAGTTCAGCTAGTGGAAAAGGAATCGAAGGAGAAGCGACTCGAAGAGATTCCAGTAGTTCGTGACTACCCAAAAGTCTTTCCTGAAGACTTGCCTGGACTTACACCAATTAGGCAAGTAGAATTTCAGATTGACTTGGTGCCTGGAGTTGCACCTGTCGCACGAGCACCCGACCGATTGGCACCATCAGAGATGCAGGAATTATCCAATCAGTTACAAGAACTGTTGGAGAAAGGATTCATCCGACCAAGTTCCTCACCTTGGAGAGCTCCGGTCTTATTTGTCAAGAAGAAGGACGGATCCTTTAGGATGTGCATCGATTATCGAGAGCTGAACAAATTAACGATCAAAAACCGATACCCTCTTCCTAGAATTGACGACTTATTCGATCAACTCCAAGGATCTAGTTTTTACTCTAAGATTGATCTGCGATCCGGTTATCATCAAGTAAAAGTTCGGGAAGAAGATATACCCAAGACAGCGCTCAGAACTCGTTATGGACATTACGAATTTCAGGTGATGCCATTCGGTTTGACCAACGCACCAGCTGTATTCATGGATCTCATGAATCGAGTATGTAAACCGTATTTGGAAAAATCATAATAGTGATAATAGACGATATCCTTATCTATTCCAGAAATAAGGAGGAGCATGAGCAGCATTTGAAGTTACTTTTGGAGCTTCTAGAGAAAGAACAGTTGTACGCCAAATTCTCTAAGTGTGAATTTGGCTGCGAGAAGTCAAATTCCTAGGACATGTGATTAATAGCCAAGGAATTCAAGTAGACCCATCAAAAATCGAGGCCATTAAGAACTGGGCAACTCCTAGGACCCCCACTAAAATCCGTCAGTTCTTAGGTCTTGCCGGTTATTATAGGCGATTCATAGAAAACTTCTCGAAGATAGCTGGTTCTTTAACGGAATTAACTCAAAAGGACATAAAGTACAACTGGGTGAAAATCAGGAAACAACATTCCGACTGTTGAAGCAAAGATTGTGTAGTGCACCTATTCTGTCCCTACCGGAAGGAACAGAATATTTTGTTGTTTACTGCGATGCCTCACACAATGGATTGGGTTGTGTGTTAACGCAAAGAGACAAGGTTATTGCTTATGCATCGCGACAACTTAAGGGTCATGAGGTGAACTACACGACTCACGATTTGGAGCTTGGAGATGTGGTGTTTGCTCTCAAGATACGGAGGCACTACCTATACGGTACGAAGTGCATGGTGTTTACAGATCACAAGAGCCTTCAACATATTCTAAACCAGAAAGAATTAAACATGAGGCAGCGACGCTGGGTTGAGCTGCTTAGCAATTATGACTGTGAGATCCGTTATCATCCGGGTAAGGCAAATGTAGTAGCCGATGATTTAAGTCGGAAGGAACGGGTTAAACCCTTAAGGGTACGAGCTTTGGTCATGACTATACAGTCAAACCTAAACTCTCAAGTCCGCAAGGCACAAGAGGAAGCAGTCAAGGAAGGAAATCTGCTGGATGAGGCCTTGAGAGGAATGGATAAGTAGTTTGAAATCAAGTCAGATGGATGTCGGTACTTCATGGGCAGAATTTGTCTACCAAAATTCGGAGAATTAAGGAAGCTGGTCATGGATGAAGGGCATAAAACAAGATATGCTATTCAGCCAGGGTCAGATAAGATGTATCACGACTTGAAGAGAATGTACTGGTGGCCAAACATGAAGGCTGACATTGCTACATATGTCAGCAAGTGCTTAACGTGTTTGAAAGTTAAGGCTGAGCACCAAAAACCATCAGGATTGTTGGTTCAACCAGAAATACCCCAGTAGAAGTGGGAGAATATCACCATGGACTTCATCACCATGTTGCCAAAGACTTCTAGAGGTTATGACATCATTTCGGTGATTGTGGATCGACTTACAAAGACTGCACACTTCTAGCCAATCAAGGAGACTGATAAGATGGATAAGTTAACACGAATCTATCTTAAAGAAGTCGTCTCAAGGCATGAAGTACCTGTATCAATTATATCAGATAGGGACAGCCGGTTCACATCAAGATTTTGGCAATCATTGCAACAGGCATTGGGTACACGCCTAGACATGAGCACAGCCTATCACCCGCAGACGGATGGTCAGAGCGAAAGGACGATTCAGACCTTGGAAGACATGCTAAGGGCATGTGTTATCGACTTTGGCAAAAGTTGGGACAGGCACCTGCCATTAGTTGAGTTTTCCTATAACAATAGCTATCACTCGAGTAGAAGTGGGAGAATATCACCATGGACTTCCTCACCAAGTTGCCAAAGACTTCTGGATGTTATGACACCATTTGGGTGATTGTGGATCGACTTACAAAGACCGCACACTTCTTACCAATCAAGGAGACTGATAAGATGGATAAGTTAACACGAATCTATCTTAAAGAAGTCGTCTCAAGGCATGAAGTACCTGTATCAATTATATCAGATAGGGACAGCCGGTTCACATCAAGATTTTGGCAATCATTGCAACAGGCATTGGGTACACGCCTAGACATGAGCACAGCCTATCACCCGCAGACGGATGGTCAGAGCGAAAGGACGATTCAGACCTTGGAAGACATGCTAAGGGCATGTGTTATCGACTTTGGCAAAAGTTGGGACAGGCACCTGCCATTAGTTGAGTTTTCCTATAACAATAGCTATCACTCGAGTATTAAGACCGCTCCATTCGAGGCAGTCTATGGGCGAAAGTGTCGATCACCACTTTGTTGGGCTAAGGTAGGAGATAGCCAGATGACTGGACCCGAGATCATCCAAGAGACTACAGAAAAGATAGCCCAGATTCGGAACCGATTAAAGATCGCACAGGATCGACAGAAAAGCTATGCAGATGTTCGACGGAAGGATTTGGAATTTTAAGAGGGAGATCAAGTAATGTTGAAAGTCTCGCCTTGGAAAGGTGTAATCCGTTTTGGGAAACGAGGAAAACTCATCCTCGTTATATCGGACCATTCAAGATCACCAAAAGAATTGGCCCGGTAGCCTACCGACTCGATCTGCCCCCAGAGCTTAGTAATGTTCATAATACCTTCCACGTATCCAACCTTAAGAAGTGCTTGGCTGATGAAAAACTCGTTATACCCATGGACGAGCTGGAGGTAGATGATAAGTTGAACTTCATTGAACAACCCGTGGAAATAATGGACCGAGAAGTCAAGAAACTAAAACACAGCCGGATCCCGATAATAAAAGTCAGATGGAACTCTAAGCGAGGTCCTGAGTTTACATGGAAACGCGAAGATCAGTTCCGGGAAAAATACCCTCATCAGTTCTCAAATACTCAAGCAATGGAGAACACGTACTAATTTCGGGACAAAATTCCCTTAACAGGGGGAGACTTTAACATCCGGCAATAAACCAGGTTAGCAACTATGACCTAATCAGTATTTAATAGCCAATTATAACCTAATAAATGGTCATTAGCAATTAATCAAAGTGATTAACAATGTTCATAAGGAAATTCAACTCAATTATAATCAAATTCATCGGTGCGATGAATCGGGAAATCAATTAATCAATTTACGATATAAAGGATTAATTCAACTAAGTATATAAACAAATTATGATTAGTGACACTAATCATACACTAATACAATTACTTAACATTAATTATGCAAGACTAAAACAATTCATTAAAACAATGCATCCAAATGTATTTATTAATTTACAAGAAAAGGAAAATACAAGAATACATTTCTAAATACTTTTATACAAAACAAATACACTAAATACATGTATATGGCCGGCCCCTAGGTTGTACAACTTAGGGGTTGACTTCAAATATTTTATTACAAAAAACCATTCTACTTTAAACACCATCGTTTTGTTTAAAAGTGCACACAACCTCCATCTTTCCATGCCTTGCATAATTGCAAGAACTTTTCTTCATCTATAAATAAAGACCAAACCATTTCATTTTTTTCACACCAAAATCTCCTTCTTTCTCTCTTCATATCCAGCCACACACACACACATAGTGCACACACCATTTTTTTCAAAGTGTTCTTCAAGTGTTCTTGGTGCATCAATTCAAGATCCAACTTCTACTAGTTTGCATCTTTCTAACACTACAAAGTAAGTAAATACTGGCTTATTACATCTTATATTTATGTTTATATAAGTCTTGCATAATATATATAATCACCAACAACAACAAGTTTCATAAAAACTCAAGTTTTTAGGTCACTAGTTTTGTTTTTAAGTTGCTTTCTTCAAATGTGTTTATAAATATATAAACACATCATATAAGTGTAAATATTATGACAACAAGTGATATATATGTGTTTTATAACTTTTATACAAGTAGTGTTTGAATAAACAACAAGAATCACTAGTTATTTCAAGTTTATAAACTACAGATTTTCGGCAGAAAATTTACATCGACTTTGAAAAATCATAACTAATTCATAACTTAACGAAATGAGTTGATTCTTGTCTCAAAAAGTTAGATCTATGTCTTAACTAAAAATCTGGAAGTTTTCATAATTTATTTTGGAGTTTAAGACCCCAGAAATTATTTGGGAAACCGAAAGTTTGACAGCTCAAAAATGGCCAACATAGGGTTTTTCAACAAGCTTTTTCCCCAACCTAAACATCTCGAAATATGGCCGTTCTTGACTTTAAAAATTCTTTGTATATAGTAGTTTAATGTCCATGAAAACCAAAGCCTAAAACATTTTGGAGCTTGGTTAAAAACAGCCTCAAAGTAGGCCGAAAAACCTTCAAAAAAGCTGGAAAATTATATTTATATATATATATATATATATATATATATATATATATATATATATATATATATATATATATAAACTTGACGTTTTAAGTGGGTTTTATTTATAAACTTGTAATGTTGGGTGATTTAAGACATAAAAAATTTATAAATATACATATTATCATATATTAGAGATATTAAGTCCCTATAATCATTTAGGACTCGATTAAACACATCCGGCTTCATCACCCATCAAACAACGCAAATTTGCATTTTACGCTCGTATTTTCCATCGCACTTACGGTGAGTCTTCATAGCCCCTATTTTCACACTGTTATATTTTGGGGTTGAAATAATGCCACGTTTTCATATGGACACGAAAACAACTTCTTTCTATTATGTATTACACATGTGGTTCCATAAGCCCTCAAATCATGAACCGTTAATTGCATTTATTTGTAAGCGCTAATATATTGTGGATAGATCTATCGGGAGTCATGTCCCCCATTCGGGTTAGTTCAGCTCGGCTAACAGCGGGTGCATATATATTCAACACACGGTATTACGTATGGGTATACTGCACATGGCAAACTCATTTAATTAAGCTTCGGTTGCATGATGGTTTATATGTAATACATAACATACAATTTATGATTTTATAAATTCAAACTCAACTGTTGTTGTCCATACAAGTCAGATTTACGTGTAAACCTATGAGCTCACCAACATATTTTTTGAATTATTTTAGCGTGTATTTTCAGGAAATTAAGGCAAGTTCCTCGCATCAGAAGTATTTTCAAGCTTCCGTACTTTTGGAGTCGCATGCATTTTCAAACCACCGGAGATTTAGTTGCATTATTTTGATTACTTTAATTATGTATTTAAATCTCTGTACCATGCGAACTACTCTTTATCATATCAGGCTATGTAAAACATTTCTATATTTTAAAGTTTTATCGAAGTATTTTTGAAAACGTCCATATAGTGGTCATTCGTTATAATTATGGTTACGCTTCTGCGACGTCACGGTTCGTTGACAACCGGGGTAACGGGGTGTGACAACTATAACCGAATAAATGAATCAAATAATAATATTGACATTAAAGAGGAGTATATTCAGACATATTCTGAAAAGGATTTATCTGAATCTACTAGTAAATCTCAAAAGTAATATTTACCATTTTCAATTCTAGAAAAGATAAACTCTAATCTCAAATTGAAAATCAAAAACTTTGAGACAGAAAATCAATCTCTTAATGCTGAACTTAAAATTCTGGAACGAAAGTTACAAAAACAGCCTGAGAAGAAAATGTTGTCTAATCCATTATCTTCAACTTCATTACATTCTATCAACTCTGAAACTGAATTTGATATGTATATGAACTCTGATTTTAATTCATTAGAAGAGATGTTTGTTAAAATTGATGAATTTGTAAGACCTTTACATAACAAACAATCTGATGATCTTAAAGAACCTGTTAGAATTCTGCAAAGAATATCTACAGATTCAAAGAAATCATCTGGAAATTCACCAAGTTTACAACAAAAGAAGGAGAAAACAAAAGTTACTTTTGATACTCCTAAATATGAAAAAGGTGAATCATCTTCTACAAAGGACTCAATTGCACTCAAAGTCCAAGCTTCAAAAGGTAAGAAACCTTACAGAAGAAACAAATTTCTAAGATCACTAATTCTCATGTTTCTTCTATGTCATATTATATTGTGAACGGTTCTCGGAAGCAAGTTTGGCGAAAGAAGCAGAGAGAACAGAAAAACAAGAAAATAAAACAAGAGTGGCGAGTGAAGAAAAATATTGTTACAGATAGAAATAGCAAATTTGAAAATTCTGTCTGTAATAATGAATTTGTTGATAAATCTTGTATCAAATTCTCTCGAACTGATTTAATTGCTTTGAATTCTGGTTCATGTAAATCACTTCTTGTAAAATCTGATAAACTTGTATGGCAACCTAAGAAAAAAGACCCATCCTTCAAAAAGAAAAAGGTTCCACAGCAAAATCTTTCAAAAACAGTTCCGCCGCGAATTGTACAAAAGTGGATACCAAAAAGAACTGTTAAAAAGTGGGTACCTAAATCATCATCAATTGTTAAGATAAAAGACATATCTGATGAGAAAAAGCATCATCAACTGCATGATTTACCAAAATCAAAAGTACCCAACTATAAGTGAGTACCTCATGTGCTATTTCGTCTTATATGTAAATCATGTATGGTATCTTGACTCCGGATGCTCGAAGTACATGACCGGACAAAGAGAAACACTCACTAACTTTGTAGAAATGTTCTGTGGGACGGTCAGATTTGGGAACGATCAGTTTTGTCTGATCAAAGGTTATGGGAGTCTTGCATACGATAAAATTACAATTCAGAAGGTCTTCTACGTTGATGGTCTTGGTCACAACTTGTTTAGCATTGGACAGCTTTGCGATAAAGGATTGGAAATCAATTTTAAAGCTAATCGGTGCAACATTCAATCTGGAGAAGGAAAAGAAATCCTGGCAGGAAACAGGAAAACCAACTTGTACTCCATTGACCTAGCCTCCATTAATCTGAAAAAGGATGTCTGCTTACTGTCAAAAGCTACATCTAAAACAGCTTGGCTATGGCATCGTCGTCTTTCACATCTGAACTTTAACGAATTAACCAACCTAGCAAAAGGCGGATTAGTTAAAGGGCTACCAACTCTCAAATTTCAAAAGGAGCAGTTGTGTGCCGCTTGTGAAAAAGGAAAGATGACTAGAGCTTCACACAAGTCCAAATCCGAACACTCTTCAATGAGAGCACTGGAACTGCTACATATGGATCTGTGTGGACCAATGAGAGTACAAAGTATTAACAAGAAAAGATATGTATTGGTAATAGTCGACGACTACTCACGATACACATGAGTTTTCTTCTTGTGGTCCAAATCAGATGCTACCGAAATCATTATAGACTTCATCCGGAAAATTCAAGTGAAGTTGCAACTTTCAGTTCAGTCAATCAGATCAGATTACAGTACAGAATTCAAGAACAAATCTCTTGAATCATTTTTGAATTCTGTAGGAATCACACATCAATTTTCAGCTGCTCGAACTCCACAACAGAATGGTGTCGTTGAACGAAGAAATCGGACACTAGTGGAATCAGTAAGAACGATGCTGGCGTATTCCAATCTTCCGTTATTCTTATGGGCTGAAGCTGTTGCAGCAGCTTGTTTCACACAGAATCGATCAATCATCAATAAACGATTCGGGAACACTCCTTATGAACTAATAAACAAACGCATACCTAATATTAAATTTTTCCATGTCTTTGGATGCAGATGCTTCATATTAAATGACAAAGACAACCTTGGAAAATTTAATCAAAAAGCTGATGAAGGTATTTTCATAGGATATTCGAAGGAGTGGTAATGGCTTCTGAACATACCAGTTCAGGACCCGAACATAACAAGCCGACTTCTATGGAGTCAACTGAAAAGAGTGCAGAACATTCAGATTTAAATAAACTCTTTGAGAATTTCTATGAAGACTACTTTGAGAAGCCCAAAACTAATGTTTTAAATTTGGTGCCTGACAGGATTACTGAAGATCCCGTCGTAGTCTCGGATCAATCTCATCAACAAATATTAGAAGAAACTGGAGAAGGTTCGACAACAGATGTGCACTTACCAACTGAAAGTGTACAACCTATTCAACCTCCAGAATCTTCTAAAACCCTCTTAACATCTGAACACTCAGAAACTCCTATCTCAGATAACTTACCGTCGACATCTGAAGCCAACCCCCGACATCCCTATTTAGATCTAAATCCCAATCAAGACCACATCCAACCGTATCCACATACTTTTAAGTGGACTAGAAATCACCCAACGGAAAATATCATTGGTGATCCTTCTGCTTCAGTCCAAACCAGAAGAGCCACAATAAACGAGTGCTTATTTTCCAATTTTCTCAGCAAAATTGAGCCGAAGAAAGTGAAAGAAGCTCTTCTGAACGCTGATTGGATTATTGCAATGCAAGAAGAACTGAATCAGTTCAAACGGTTGAGGGTCTGGAGACTTGTAGAGCAACCTAAAGATAAATCTATCATTGGCACGAAATGGATCTTTAAGAATAAGAAGGATGAACATGGAGTCATCATTCGTAACAAAGCACGACTCGTTGCCAAAGGATACAGTCAACAAGAAGGGATCGACTATGATGAGACCTTTGCACCTGTTGCAAGAATAGAAGCAATTAGGATGTGTAACAACCTAGCTTTTAGCTGAACTTAATTTTCTGAATTTGAGCTAATAATGTAATTTTATTATATTATTTATTTTGTAATTTAATTAACTTATGAAATTATTTAATTAAATTATATACATGTTATAAGGTATTAAAAATGATCAAATTAAAAGAGATGTAAAATACAAAAGTGGAGGGGGTTAATTCATATAATCAAAATTTACAAATATATAAAACATAAAAATGAGCATAAATGCTCATATCATTTAAGAAAATTAACTCTCTCTCTTCTCTCTCTCTTCATCATACGGTTCCTCCAAATTTTCAACAAGAAATCCAAATTTGTTCAATTAAATGAAGATTTAATTCAAGAAAAGGTTACGAGAATCATTCAACAACAACCATCTACAAGATATTGAGGTAATTCTTGATTAAATTTCATAATTTTAAGAGTTTGGTTCGGTTTTGTGAAAAACCGAAACCAAGAATTAAAACATGAAAATTATATGTTGCATGTTTAAAATTCTACTAGAAAATCATGTAATGAAGTAATTAAATGTTATAGAAACAAAAATTATAGCTTAGATCGTCCAAAATAAGTACAAATTTGAATTTTTGTGAAAATTTATGTTCTTGACAAAAAAATGTTGATTTTTGGACGATTTTGGGGAATTAAGTGTATTAATGATAGAGAAAATTATGTAAAAACACTCTAATAATGATAATATAACTTTATTTTAAGTTGCATGTTGTTAAAAATGTAATTAGTGGAATTTTGATAAAAATCCGTAAGTATAAAAGATGAACATCAAGGACAAATCCTGGAAAGTTATAAGGCAAAGGATCCGAATTCGGTGGGGACCGAATTCGGAAATGATGTCCATTTTGGATCCCTAATTCGGATGAAAGATAAACCGAATCAGGATTACTCCCAAATTCGGATGCTTCAATTTCGGATCCTATGCTTCGGATGAACCATTCCGGATGGTCCCAATTCGGATTAGCTATTTCGAATGGTGCTATTTCGGATGACAAGGTCCGAATCCGGATGCCCAAATCTGGTTGATCCGAATTCGGATGGTACAAATTCTGATGTCCTATATTGATAAATAAAAATCACAAATAAATGATATTTTACAATTACAATACCCATGAATTTATGATGAAAGATTAATAAATAAAGCAATATGATATGTATATATATACATATCTTTTAAGAATTCAAAGAAACAAAGAAAAGGAACTAATGAATGATTGATGAGTTACCAGTTATGAGAATCAGATCAAACAAAGATTTTAAAGCTAAAAGTTAATGATATTGATATGATATAATTCTGGACAGGTTCAGTTAAATTCTAAACAAAGATCTAGAGATTTAAAGATATTGAAAGCGGGTCACAGAATTGAAAAGAATTGACAGAGATCAGATAGACAAAGATTAAAGATAAAATCCTGGGATAACTCAGGTGGTGGATTTTAAATCTGCTTGATAAAGACCACAAGAACCAGTGAGTTATAGATATTCAACTTTACATGCGAGATTTTCGGTTGAGACATATTGTTGATGATAGATTAATTTGACAATTATATATGATCAGCTGGATTGTGACTTGTGCTCACCATGGTTAGGTGATGCCCTGTGGATCATGATAGCTATTTGATTTATCATTCCGCATGACATTGTATTTCAAATATTGATATGAGATTATTGCTATCATGACCTTGATGACTTATACTTTCACTATTGCTCGCACCTTTGACATATCGATTCAGCTTAGAATGATTAGCTTTGACGGTCTATTGTTCTAGACCATGCTATTTCACCAGTTCTATTGAACTTGGTAATGATACTCCGATGTTCCGCCATGTTGATTTACTGGTAGCTATCCCAGTATGTGGCTGATTCCTACAATTAAAGCGTGAGCGTGGCTTGAACATCATCTGACTCTATGACTACTATGTCTCAATCATGAGTGCCTGTAGCGGCAGTCAAGACATATCACGCTAGACCCATGATCCGCTTGATTAATGCATGTAATCTGAAAATCTATATTCTCACTAAGCTTTGCTTACAGATGTTGTTTACACCTTTTACAGGAAAAGATAGAGGAAAGTCACCTGCCGGACCTAGCCCTTAGGTCTTACAAGAATCAAGTCGAAGTTTTCATAGACCACTACTCAACAAACCCTTTCGGTACGGATTGGCAGACGATAATTGTGGTGGTCTGGGTAGATTTGATTTGAATGTATGATGACATGAATTAGATTAGTATTGTACCCTTTATAAGTTTAATTTAAAAACTGTAATTTGCACTAAAACTGTATTAAACTTATCCTAAATTGTTTGTACTTGTAATTTAAAATTCCGCAATATAATTACTCTATCTTAGTTATGATTGATATCGTATTGCATGATGTGGGACCTAGACTCGTGACGACTGCCCTGTAAGGGGTGGTCAGAGCCCATAGTTTGAGTGAATAAAGTATTACGTGAGTAATACTTGGTCTCAAACTAAAGCAATACATATGTATCAATCATTTAGGTGGTTTGAACTGAGATAGGATGTACAGACTGTTAGGATGGGAAAAAGGGTACATAGATCTAAGTCTATAAACTGATAGTTAAATGATTTTAATTTTCAGTAAAGATGTCAGGATCAGGTGACATTCCCAATAACATGACCCCCCAGCAAATGTTTGAAATGATACAACAACTACTAGCCCAACACTCAGAACAACAAAACAAGAATATGCAAGAACAGCTTCAGGCTAGAGATGACGCCGAAGCAAAAAGACGTGTTGATAAAAAGAAAAGGAGAAAAGATAAACAAGTCCAGAATGATGAATCTGATTCTGATAACTCAAACCCCAATGCCCAAATTGATCAGCCGAAAGGCTGTAAGTTCAAAGATTTCAAAGCTAGCGGTGCCCTTAACTTTGAGGGTACACTCAATCCAATTCAGGCGATGGATTGGATAAGCCACACTGAAGAAATCTTCAGGATATCTGATTGCTTAGAGTCAAAGAAAGTGAGTTACGCATCTGCTTTATTCGTCGGCGCTGCCCGTGCCTGGTGGAAAACCCAGAGAAGTATTTATGGCGAGGAGGTTCTTCAGACTCTAGAATGGGACCAGTTTATCGATATGTTTAATGCGGAATATTGTCCTGTCGACCAAAGAGACAAAATGGAGGTTCAATTGATGCAATTAACTCAGGGAACCAAGACTGTTGACGAGTATGAGCATAAATTCTCGCGGCTCTGTGGCTATTCCTCATATCAAGTAGCCACCGAAGAAAAAAAAATGAATAGATTTCGCGGAGGGCTTAATCCGAGATACAGACACCCGATGAGCGCGATGAAATATAAGAGTTACTTAGAGATGGTAGAAGCCGTAAGACAGATCGAGAGAGGATATCTAGAGTACGGCGATCAACTCTATGCTCCATCAACGAACCCGACATGTCCTTCTCCTCCAAAGAAGCAAAGATTCGGCAGAATCTTTAAGCCAAACAGGTCCCTGTCCTAGCAACCCCAGCAGTCTCAACAATACAACTCGCCTCAGAAAGCTCAAGCCTATTCTCTCACGAACGAACCACGATTCTGCAAGAGATGCAGAAAATCGCATATGGGATTGTGTAATCCGGACGACGTCACTTGCTATGCATGTAGCAGAATTGGCCACAACAGTGAAGAATGCTCCCAGCGAGGACTTGGATGTGCTAAATGCGGAAAGCATGGACACTTCATGTATCAGTGTCGTAGTGGATAACGAGGCCAATCGCAATCATCAGCTGGAGGTTCTACGATGAAAAGTTCAGCCGCAACTCCAACTGTAAGAATCTGTGCATCCCAGATAACAGCGGAGGAAGCAAAAGAAACCCCTGATGTGGTTACCGGTACGTTCTTGCGAAATTCACTACCTGCCCGTGTACTATTCGATTCCAATGCAAGTCATTCATACATAGCGACTTCTTTTGCAAAAAGATTATCTAAGATTCCTTCAAAGCTTCCTGTCATACTTGATATTGAGACGGCCAGTAACAATTACGTTATGGCTGATTCCGTGTATCGTAATTGCACTTTACTTGTCAATAATATCGTATTCATCCTTGATCTTATTCCGATCCCGTTAAAAGAGTTCGACGTCATCATCGGCATGGATTGGCTAACGAATAATGAAGCTATGATTGTCTGCAACCGCCGAATCATCAGGATCAAGTCTTCAGAAGGTCGTGTGTTAGAAATTAAAGGCGACAAGCGAAAAGGTGCTTACTGCTTCATTTCTGTAGAGAAAGCGCGTAAATATCTATCTAAGGGTCACGAATCCTATCCGTGTTATGTCTCGTCTGAATCCGTCTCTGAAGCCAACAAGAATTCTATTAATGACATTCCGATCGTCTGTGAGTTCCCAGACGTATTTCCTGAAGATATTTCTGGAGTGCCACCGGAACGTCAAGTTGAGTTCGGCATTGACTTAGTTCTTGGTGCGGCTCCAATTGCTAAAGCTCCCTACAGACTAGCGCCTGCAGAAATGCAGGAAATATCAAAGCAATTGCAAGATCTGTTAGAAAAGGGATTTATCCGACCTAGTTCATCTCCATGGGGTGCACCTGTCTTGTTTGTTAAGAAGAAAGACGGAACTCTACGTATGTGCATTGACTATCGTGAGTTGAACAAAGTCACTATCAAAAACAAATATCCTCTGCCTAGAATCGATGATTTATTTGATCAGCTGCAAGGAGCAAGTTATTTCTCTAAAATTGATCTTCGTTTTGGGTATCATCAGCTGAAAGTAAGAGATGAGGATATTCCAAAGACAGTCTTCCGAACAAGATGCGATCATTACGAAATTCTTGTAATGCCTTTCGGTTTAACGAATGCACCAGCGACGTTCATGGATCTCATGAATCGTGTGTGCAAATGCTGGATAAGTCAGTTATCGTATTCATAGACGATATTCTGATTTACTCCAAAACGGAGGCTGATCATGTTAATCATCTGCGTCAACTTCTAGAGTTGTTCAGAAAGGAAAGATTCTATGCAAAATTTTCCAAGTGTGAATTCTGGCTCAGACAGGTATAACCATTGCATTGTCTTGAGTTATTTCTTAAGCGTTCTTTGTTTCAAACAAAACTTGAAAATTCTACTTGATTTCTTTATAGATCCAATTCCCTGGCCATGTTGTATCTGGCGAAGCTATTTCAGTTGATCCTTCTAAAGTCGAGGCTGTTCAGAAATGGCAAACGCCTCGCAATGCCTCCAAAATCAGAAGTTTCCTCAGATTGGCCGGTTACTATCGGCGATTCATTAAGGACTTCTCGAAGATTGTTGATATTCAAGGTATTCAAGGTATAGGAGAAGAGAGGGAGGAGTACATTGAAGTATCAGAAGATGATGATATAATTGCCTTAACTGATGTTGATTTCAGAGCTGAAAGAATTGAGGAGGAGGAAGGGTTAGTTGAAGAGATTTTGAAGGATACTGATTTGTCACCAACGGTTGAAAAGCCTGAGGTGGTTATTCAAGTTAAAGAGGAATTTGAAGAGTTTCCAGTTGAGAGCAGTGTTGCACAAGAAAAGGTCATACTGAATGAGGTTGAGGTAATGGATAGATTCTTCAACGAGTATGTGCTTGCCGATGAGTCTAAGAAACAACATAGACTCAGATTTGAAGCTCAACAAGTGGTGCAGAGAGAAATTCAAGATATGTTGACTTTGTTGAATAAAGATGAGATAAGCAAGAAGAAGGTGAAAAAGCTAGAGCTTCCAGATAATAGATCTGCTGAATTCATCAGAAAAAGGAATAAGATGCCTTATATTGAAGATATTTTGGAGAAAAGGATTTTTTGCAAGAAACAAGCTCCCTGTTCATTTCTCAAGTTATTCCGAGTTTTAGAGCCGAACATGCCCAATCTGGTCAACTATGCCAGTTTCTTAAGAAATAAGACTCAAGAGGTTGAGAAGGTGAAGAGTGAATTCAGGATAGTAGATCTGGTGATGATCGAAAAGGAAAGATTTGTTAAGATTTTTTATCCGAAGTTTACTGTTACCAGGTCCGATGGAAACACGTATGTATTCACTGAAGCCGACATGTTCAACATGCACTTGGTCGATATTGAAGATCTTTTTGACGAACTGTGCAGGAATAAAAGGAACGAACATTGTAGATTTGCGCTGAAGACATTGTTTCATTTTATGCATACGAAGCTGGTATTAATGTCAGTGCAAGATTTACAGATTGGAGTTGAGAGAGGGATGAGGAAGATAAACATGACTGCGCCTCACAGAGATATTAAATTTGCTGGTGAGCTTAAAGAATTTCAAGTTATAATGGTGAAACATCCAGCTGTCATGTACAAAGATAGAAATAAAAGATTGAGAGCCATGAGAAGTGTTGAACTGAATAAGTTTTCTGACGGAACATTGATTAAAGTGTTGACTGGTCTGAAAGGCAAACTGGCAGCAGATCAGAAGAGGAAGACAAAGAAAGGTGCTCTGTCAGTTAATGATAGAAAACTCATGGTTGAATTTATCTCTAAGATTGAATGGAGGCTGTCAGATAGAAAAAGCGTTCGAAGATTTGAACAGAAGATTGGATTGTCAACATGAAGACTTTGCTTCTTTCATCAAAGGGGGAGAATGTTGGAATATGTTTAGTTGATGAAAGATTAAAGTCTAGGGACTTACTATGTAATTTCCTTATAGTTTGGAATTGTATATAAATAGTCATGTTGACTTTCTAGAAATAGAGATCTGTCAGATTTTGTACGCATTAACTTTTGAGAAGCAGCTACTGTACGAAGGGAATTTACACTTCAACGTATTGTAATCATCAAGATCTTAAATCCAATCATTCGGTTAGTTTTGATTACATTGATTGTTCTTATTAATTGTATTGTGTTGATTGAATTGGTAGAAACTGGATTTCACAGTTGTGCCACTCACGATGCTAACACGAAAGAATACACCTTTCGTATGGGCTGATAAACAGCAAGAGGCATTTGAAACTTTGAAACAGAAACTTATTCAAGCGCCAATCCTAGCCCTACCAGAAGGCAATGATTACTTTTTCGTTTATAGTGATGCATCTGGTACTGGTTTAGGTTGTGTCCTCATGCAAAGGGGAAAAGTCATTTCCTACGCTTCAAGGCAATTGAAAGACTATGAGAAAAGTGCACCAACTCATGATCTTGAGTTGGCTGCCGTTACCTTTGCACTGAAGATCTGGCGTCACTATCTCATGGGACTCGGTGTCAGCTTTACACCGACCATAAAAGTCTCAAGCATCTATTTACTCAAAAGGATCTAAACATGAAACAGCGTCGGTCCTTGGAGCTTATCGAGGACTATGATTGCGAGATCCTGTATCATCCCGGCAAAGCTAATGTGGTCGCGGATGCTTTGAGTAGAAAAGTCTATCCAGAATAGTGTTGCTATGCCCTGACTCCTGTTGTATTCTCTTCCGATCTTGTCGAAGACATCAGATCTGCTCAAGTTGAAGCACTGAAAAAAGAGAATATCTGTTCTGAAAATCTCAAGGGGCAATTACAATTCTTATCTATGAATCATTTGGGGCTTCAATGTCTCAAGGGAAACCGAATCTGGATTCCTAAATATAGTTCTATTCGCAACTCAAAGATGTATTTCGATCTGAAAGCTGATTACTGGTGGCCAGGAATGAAGAAAGACATTGGTCAATACGTTGAAAGCTGCAGAGTCTGTCAAATGGTCAAGGCAGAACATCAGAAACCTTTTGGGGATATGCAACCACTACCAATTCGTGAGTGGAAGTGGGAGCATATAACCATGGACTTCGTCACGAAATTGCGTAAAACCAAAATACAACACGACTCCATGTGGGTAGTCGTGGACCGTTTAACGAAGTCGGCACATTTTATACCGATGAAAGAGACATATTCTCTTGATAGATTGGCACAGATGTACATCACTGAAATTATTTCTCGTCATGGTGTGCCGAAATCTATTGTCTCTGATCGTGATATTCGTTTCACTTCAAGATTCTGGAAAGCGCTGCAAGACGGGATGGGCACTCGAATCTCTATGAGTACTACTTATCACCCTAATGCAGATGGTCAAAGTGAACGCACTATCCTTACTCTTGAAGATATGCTTCGTGCCTGCGTTCTTGATCTGGGTGGTAATTGGGATGACCATTTACCTTTGGTTGAATTCTCATATAACAACAGTTATCATTCCACGATCAAGATGGCTCCTTTTGAAGCTTTATATGGACGAAAATGCAGAACTCCCACCTGTTGGCGCGAAACAGGTGAATCACCTTTAGCGGGTCCTGCCCTTCTACAGTTGACTCATGAGAAGATTCAACTTGTCATAAGGAATATACTTGAAGATCAAAGCAGGCAGAAGTCATACTATGACAATCGGCATCGATCGATTAGTTTTGCAGTTAACGATTGGGTGATGCTGAAAGTATCTCCAATGAAGAATGTGGTGTGATTTATAAAGAAAAATAAGCTAGCTCCGAGATTCATTGGTCTGTTCAAGATCTTTGAAAAGATAGGGAATCAATCCTATCGTCTTGAATTGCCAACAGACCTAGCGGGAATACATCCTGTATTCCATGTCAGTCATTTGAGAAAGAGCTTAGCAGATGAAAGGGAAGTACAGATACCACATGTTAATCTGCAAATTGATGAAAAGCTTCGAGTGGTTGAAGAGCCTGAATGTATTCTGGACTCGAAGACAAAAAAGCTTCGAAACAAAGAGATACAGATGGTGCTCGTCCAGTGGAAACACCACAAAGGTTCGCATCAGTCTTGGGAATCTGAAGATGTCATGAAAGCTACCTATCCAAGTCTGTTCGAACATAGCTAACTTCGAGGACGAAGTTTGTGCGTGGTGGAGCTCATTCTGTAACAACCTAGCTTTTAGCTGAACTTAATTTTCTGAATTTGAGCTAATAATGTAATTTTATTACATTATTTATTTTGTAATTTAATTAAGTTATGAAATTATTTAATTAAATTATATACATGTTATAAAGTATTAAAAATGATCAAATTAAAAGAGATGTAAAATACAAAAGTGGAGGGGGTTAATTGCTCATATTATCAAAATTTACAAATATATAAAACATAAAAATGAGCATAAATGCTCATTAGCATCATTTAATAAAATTAACTCTCTCTCTTCTCTCTCTCTTCATCATACGGTTCCTCCAATTTTCAACAAGAAATCCAAATTTGTTTAATTAAATGAAGATTTAATTCAAGAAAAGGTTACGAGAAGCATTCAACAACAACAATCTACAAGATTTTGAGGTAATTCTTGATTAAATTTCAAAATTTTAAGAGTTTGGTTCGGTTTTGTGAAAAACCGAAACCAAGAATTAAAACATGAAAATTATATGTTGCATGTTTAAAATTCTACTAGAAAATCATGTAATGAAGTAATTAAATGTTATAGAACAAAAAATAGCTTAGATCGTCCAAAATAAGTACAAATCCGAATTTTTGTGAAAATTTATGTTCTTGACAAAAAATGTTGATTTTTGGACGATTTTGGGGAATTAAGTGTATTAATGATAGGAAAAATTATGTAACAACACTCTAATAATGATAATATAACTTTATTTTAAGTTGCATGTTGTTAAAAATGTAATTAGTGGAATTTTGATGAAAATCCGTAAGTATAAAGATGAACATCAAGAACAAATCCTGGAAAATTATAAGGCAAAGGATCCGAATTCGGTGGGGACCGAATTCGGAAGTGATGTCCATTTCGGATCCCTAATTCGGATGAAAGATAAACCGAATCCGGATTACTCCCAAATTCGGATGCTTCAATTTCGGATCCTATGCTTCGGATGAACCATTCCGGATGGTCCCAATTCGGATTAGCTATTTCGGATGACAAGGTCCGAATCCGGATGCCCAAATCCGGTTGATCCGAATTCGGATGGTCCAAATTCTGATGTCCTATATTGATAAATAAAAATCACAAATAAATGATATTTTACAATTACAATACCCATGAATTTATGATGAAAGATTAATAAATAAAGCAATATGATATGTATATATATACATATCTTTTGAGAATTCAAAGAAACAAAGAAAAGGAATTAATGAATGATTGATGAGTTATCAGTTATCAGAATCAGATCAAACAAAGATTTTAAAGCTAAAAGCTAATGATATTGATATGTTATAATTCTGGACAGGTTCAGTTGAATTCTGAAAATCAAGAAATTGTTTTAAATCTATGATTTTCTAACATTGGTCTCTGAAAGATTGACTTTGGAATCCTGTCAATAATATTTTCATATTATTGTCTGGAGGCCCGATGCTTTAAACTGAAAACCACAAATTTTTATAATTTCTGACAAAATGTTCTGTTTTTCTACTTTGAGTAATTTCATTTGTTTACCTGCTTTGTCTAACATGTTTATTATATTTCACAGGTTACAAATGGCATCTCCAAGTTAATCCCATCATTCAAATTCTTATGACTCCCATTCATCATCTAACAATACACTTGTTTCCAAACCCGTTCCACTTCAGTTACAAGGCCTTCACCATCTACCATTATCCCTGACACTCAACTGGTTAAACCCAAATATTGCCTACCATTCAAAGACAATAACCACCGCTTTGATACAAAAGTTATCGAAGTCAGTCACCCAATCATCGTTGATATTCTCAAAGGACATACTTTAGGATATCTTCTCCAGTATAAACCATCTATTCCACAAGTTTACCTTCAAAAATTCTGGCACACAGAAAAGTTTGTTCCAGCAGATGGTAACCATCACTTCAAGGTTACCATCGATCAGTTCAAGTCTAAGATCACTTTGGCCAGACTTAGACACAATTTGTTTCTACTCAGAAGAATTGATACAGTTAACTTTCCAAAGTTAGCTGACTTCGAGGATTTCGTGTCAGATGAAGAGTTAGTACATGACTTGATTTGTCTGGGATACTCAAAGCCCTTACCTAAAAGTTCAAAATTCCACCGAAATGGGCTAAACGGTGAATGGGTATACATTGTTTGGGATTATCAATCGGTGTATGACATCATAGCATACTGGCATAGATAGATGTAGTATCCATTATCTCAGGATCTTTCACGGCATAGCATTCAACAAACATTACGATTATGCACAGTGCATTTGGGAAGATCTGAAGGAAATTGTACTTGCCAAGACTACAAATAGGTCAAAAAAGTTTGTACCGTTGCAAAGGTTTATTCAAATTTTAATCCGAGGCATTCTCAGAGCAAACGAGAATATACCGAAAAGATCAAACTCTCAAAGATGCCTTGATTACGTCATGATGAGCCTACATGAAGTTCCGAATTCTCCAAATGCTAACATCATGCCAATACCGGAAGCACTGTTAAGGTATGCGGATCAATCAAGTGAGAATGTGAGGTTGTACCGCATAGATCATGCTCCCATAGAGACCCAAGAACCGGGTTCTCTAAACCAAGGAGTTATAGAACGAGAGGAACTTCAGCAAGGGGCTGAAGTTCAGGGAAGCCTTCAAGTGACTGAGGGAGAAGCAGGTGCTATAAGGGGAGGTGAGGGAGA
Organism: Centrapalus pauciflorus; assembly: GCA_020465985.1. Lineage (NCBI taxonomy): Eukaryota > Viridiplantae > Streptophyta > Magnoliopsida > Asterales > Asteraceae > Centrapalus > Centrapalus pauciflorus. Next base: position 128,721 of record JAANYP010005763.1, on the reverse strand, counting down.
AGAAAGTAGTTCTGATTCTGGATGTATATTGTCAAACATAAATGAGGGAGCGGAAGAAGGTGATGATGATGGTGGTGGTGGTGGTGGTGGTGGACCTGCTCATGATGAGGGAGGAGCTGTTCTTATGGATATCGTAAGTATAGCTCAAGAGAGTGTGAGGGATGTACTAAGCCAAGAAAGCCGGGAAATAACCACAACTGCTTTTAGCTCCCAACAGGGAGTTAACATTGAAGAAGTCAGTATCCCACTGACAAGTGCACACCCCACCATCCACTCAGTCTCCTCTCAACAGGAGATTGTCTCACTTGAGCACCGGGAACAAACACAACTGCTATCCGATAATCCTTTGGATTTGATGGATATTGAATTAAGTACAAATCTGCCTGAGTGTACGACTTCAGTTCAATCACCGAGTCTAGAACTGATACACGCTAGGACACTTGAATCTACTTCATTCGTTGAAGTAAGTGCAACTGAACTTGGTGTCACTGCCGGAACATCCTCAGTCACGGAAGCATTCGTTGCTCCATCACTTGAAGAGGGTGGAAGTCCAGTCAGAGCTACAAATTTGCCAACTCTAAGCACTGGCCACACAGAGGTTCTTTTTACAAGTTCCACTGTTGTGTCAACTGGAAGTCTGAGTGACCCATTAGTTAATCTTTCCCCGTTTGTCACTGAAACAACTTTGAGCCAAGCGTTAAATGCTGCTGTTGTTGGCGTAAACAATCATGTATCTGCTCAATTATCAGAGGTAATGGCTCAAATGAATAACATTCACAAGTTTTTGAAAGGAAAGTCAGTAGCAGAGGAGTCAGTGAAGCAACCCGATCCTAATCAAGCTATTGAAAAGCTGAGAGATTTGGTGTTTGAGCAGTTTGATGAAATGAGAGAGAGAATGATAGGATTGGAAAGTACCGTGATTAGTGCTTTAGGAAATTTATCTGAACGGGTGGTGGCTGTTGAACAGACTTGCAAGGCTCAAGCTTCTGCGCCAAAACGTAAACATGATGAGCATGACGATGACTCTGATGATGCTCCTCATGAGGGGGAGAAGAGAAGGAAGCTTGATGAGCCTACACCTGGTATATTAATGATTACCTATCCAGAAAAGGAGACTGAAGTTAGAGAGAAAGAAGCGGGAAGCTCAAAGGAACCTATCGATGTTCAAAGTGAGCTGGGATTGATTCTTCATGAAGATGTTCCAGTTCCTTTAAACATTCAGTCAGACATCTACAATTTTGAAGAGTACAATGAGTCAGAAGATGATGTTCAAGAAGTTCAAGAACAAAGTTTAATGCTCCAAGGAAAAGAAAGTGAAGGAGAGAAAGAGGTTTATGTTGAGTTATCGGATGATGATGATTTGATTGCCTTAACTGATATAGCTATTCAAGCTGAAAGAATTGAAGAAGAGGAAGAATTAGTGCAAGAAGTTTTGAAAGAATCTATACCAACACCGACCGTTGAAAAGCCTGAGGTTGCGGTTGAAGTTAAAGAAGAGATTGAAGATTTTCCAATTGAGAATGTGATTTCTCAAGAGAGTGTTCTGTTGAATGAAGTTGAAGTGATGGAAAGATTTTTCAATGAATACATACTGGCTGATGAGTCACAAAAACAACACCGACTCAGATTTGAAGCTCAACAAGTTGTACAAAGGAAAATTAGAGATATGCTTACTTTGCTCAATAAGGATGAAATCAGTAAGAAAAAAGTTAAAGCATTTGAATTATCTGCAAGACGATCAGCTGAGTTTATCAAGAAAAGAAATAAACTGCCTTATCTCGAAGATTATCTGGAGAAAAGAATCTTTTGCAAGAAGCAAGCTCCGTGTACATTTCTAAAGCTGTTTAGGGTTCTGGAGCCTAATATGCTGAATCTGGTTAACTATGCTAGTTTCTTGAGGAATAAGACTCAACCTGTGGATAAAGTGAAAAGTGAATTTAGGATAGTTGATTTTATCAAAATTGAGAAAGATCGGTTCGTTCAGATCTTCTATCCTACGTTTACTGTTTCGAGAGCTGATGGAAATGTCTATTCATTCACAGAAGTAGACATGTTCAATATGCATTTAGTTGATATCGAAGACTTATTTGATGAACTGTGCCGCAATAAGAGAAATGAATACTGTAGATTTGCACTGAAGACAAATTTTCACTTTATGCATACCAAACTGGTATTGATGTCTGTGCAAGATCTACAGATTGGTGTCGAAAGAGGTATGAGGAAAATAAACATTACAGCTCTGAATCGAGAAATCAAGTTTGCAGGAGATTTGAAGGAGTATCAAGTTATTATGGTTAAACATCCTGCAGTCATGTACAAAGACAAAAATAAAAAGCTAAGAGCAATGAGGAGTGTTGAACTTAACAAATTTTGTGATGATACGCTACAGAAAGTTATGAATGGGTTGAAGGGAAAGCTGGCATCTGACAAGAAAAGAAAAACTAAGAAGGGAGCTTTATCTGTTAATGAAAGAAGATTGATGGTGGAGTTTATATCCAAAATCGAATGGAGACTTTCTGACAGGAAAAGTATAAGAAGATTTGAGTTGAAGCTGGGGCTATCTAGTTGAAGACTTTGCTTATTCCATCAAAGGGGGAGATTGTTGGAATATCTTTTGTTGATGAAATACAAAGTCTAGGGTATATTTTGTAATTTGCTCATAGTTGTAAATATTATAAATAGTGGGTTGACTTTGTAATAGAAAAGATAGATCTGACAGTTATCATTTTGTTATACGCACGGAATTCCAAAGATCTAGGGCAATAGTTCTCATTCTCCTTTGTAATCATTTTGTAATCAATCCAAGCATTCGGTTAGTATTATTAATTCTATTCTTGATTAATTGTTGTGATTGTTGATTGTTTGATAGGATTCTTAGATTCTATAACTGTCCTCTACGAGTTTTCATAATTTGAAAACAAGTTACTAGATCATCGTCGGAAACATTAACAAATAATTCTTTTTTGGATCGTGATAACTTTATTTTCAAAATTGGTCCATATTATATAAAAAAAAATAAATACTTTAATAATACTTAAGTTAACAAATCAACAATAACAATCTAATCTAACATTCTAACTTACATTTATTTAGTGTTAAACAAATAACAATTTATTACTCTAGTATTCTACATTTGATAATAAATAAAGGGTTAAAGTCGTAGAATAGTTGTGTACTTTTTAAAATGTATCGATATGGTACGTATACTATTTTAATTATTCATATTACACGTGTACTTTCTGAATCGTTCAAATTTGATACGTGTACTACATTTTTTCATACCAATATGATACTTTTGGTAACCGGCAACTGGCTATACCTGTTAAGAGTTAAATTTCTCTTTTTATTAATGTTCAAATTTCCATAACTGAATAATCAAATACAATCTTTCGTCATTGTGATAACCTGGTAGGAGAAATCACATAGCACAACCAACTTCAAACACCTACAGACCTCTGTAGAAACCTCCAATGACGATCTCCACCGTCCAGATCGAAGAACTATGTGTTGCGAATCTTCTCCTCAAATTTCACGCAGATCCAACGGTGAACAAGTTCGTACCGATGATTCTCCCACAACTGCGCAAAGCTAAACGAAATAATCAGTAATAAAAAAGTAAAGGTATCATATTAACAATATAAAAAGTACACGTACTATATCGATACACCTTAAAAAGTGTACCTCTATTATACGGCTTTAGCCCTAAATTAAACACTTAAACAATAAAGGATAAGAGCAAAAACAATAGCTAAAAGAAGTTAATGTTTCATAGAATTTATCCTAGCCTAAAGTCAATAATACTCGAGAGAGATTAATAAATTATCAAATTCATACACATGTTTATGTATATTTTTAATATATGCTAAATGAATATACAACAAACTATTAAGTTTGTACGTTTTTCTTAGAATTAAATTCGTACGTTTTTCTTAGATTTTTTAATAGAAAATTTTCTATATATAAATTTTATAAAAGATAATTAAGATATGGAGGGTTGAACTTTAAACTTTATCGGGGTCGGGAATTTTTTGACTAAATATAATATACCAAAAAAAATTATTAGGAGTCATTTGACCCCCAAAACCCGTGGCTAAATCCGCCCCTGACTACATAAACCAATATATATCAGTTCCATGTCCATAGAATCAGATTTTCAAGTATTTATGTGTGTACCGAGGCTTAATCTTGGGGTCCCTTTTGAGTCCGAGACTAATAGTTTCTAGGTCCACCCCTTTTTGAATTTCCTTCACACCCCGAGACTCTTAGTTTCAGGGTCATTCACTAAGCTTTTTTCTCTTTCACAATTCGAGACATATAGTCTCGGGGTCATGGCTTGAGTCCGAAACGCAATCTCAATGTCCATCTTTTATATTCAAACAAAACAAGAACAACTTAACCAGTTCACCAGTGCCCAGAGACTCTAAGTCTCGGGCTCCTACACATATCGAACCTTTGTGTTCATAACTGTTTTTCCTTTCAAAGCCAGATTTAAGCCTTATTATTAGATAAAATCTTTCTATAGAACTTAAATAAATGGATTGTGGCTTATAAGAAACATCAATGTGATGTTTTATACATAATTTCGGCCCCACAACCACTGTGACGTTTTCACAGCTCATAACTCATAAAAGTCACAAATTAATATATTCAAATCGAATTAAAGCTTGAGTCTTGTCTCTATTGCTTTCTTTAACTCCAATGATCGATTATTAGCTGAAAATTTGAACATGCATCCACAATCTGAGTTTTGAATTTTCAATTATGATTCCTTTATGAACTGAACCAAAATACATTCAAAAACCATATAAAAGCTTGATTTTACCTTTGTTTGATGTTAACAATCCTCTGTTAACTTCCACACTTGCTAACACTTTGAATTTCCAAACTTAAATTTACTAGTTTCTTGTTCAGGTTGAGTGTATTTAGAGAGCTAAGATTGAGGAGTGAGTTTACACAGACAATGTGTTCATTTAAATGAGCATATACATATTTTAAACTATTGCTATATATACATACATACATACATATATATATATATATATATATATATATATATATATATATATATATATATATATATATATATATATATATATATATATCTGTGTGTGTGTGTGTGTTGGGGTGGGGGTGGGGGTGTGTGTTATCACATTATAACAATTACACCCCTTGTACTACGTGTACTCTTATAAACTCGAGATCCTAAACACCACCATTCATTTTAATTAACATGTGAGGTCATCAACAAAAAATATCTATATTCTTGAATTTGTGCTCTAGTTGAAATGTTGATCCCTTTATTTATTCTTTGATTCTTTCGAGTTTTGTACTTCACATTAAATTTCCAACTCATAATATCTTAATTTAAATGAATTGGGATAAATTAAACATCCATAATACATTATTTCTGAACTTAATTGTCATATTACACTTGAATCAATACAGAGATGTTACATGCGAAAAAGAGAAGATTTGATAATTTGAGCTTATTGAGTTATTTTACCCTAAAAAAATTAAAAAAAAAATGTTTGGATGGAAAAATCTAATAGTCTCTTATTTGTTTTTTTCCCCTCAAATTTACAACACCTTTTTAATTGCTCAAATTTGAAGCATTTCACTTACCACCATTTTGGGAAAAAAAAAAAGAAGAAAATTACAATTACACCCCTATTATACACACACATCTAATTTTATAGCATACATCCCATAACACCGGATTGATTAAATATATTAATTAATGAGCATAATTAACTAAGGGTGTGTTTGGTACATATAACGAAATTGTAAAGAAATGACAACAGAGAATAGAATTGCAGAGAAAGAGAATTGGTGGAAGAAAAAGAATTGATTCATTTGTTTGGTAGACACCGAGAATTCAACAAAGAAATGTAACAGAGATTCATGTCTCTTGTTTGGTACAATAGAGAATTCCATAAATTTTATTATTTGCAATCATAATTTTTTATATAAAATACATTATATAAACCCAAAAAGTACTTACAAATAAACATTTTATTGATCAAACAAAAAAATTAATAACATCATTTAACCCAAAAAATATAATTAAGTACTACAATTTGATTCAAAACAAAATATAAAAGGCATGCGAACAATATATATAAACTAATTATCTTCAAAGTTTAAACATAACCCATGAAAGCTAACTTATATACACATGCACAATCTATATATATATATATATATATATATATATATATATATATATATATATATATATATATATATATATATATATATATATATATATATATATATATATATATATATATATATATATATATATATATATATACCTTTGGACCACATTTTTCAATATCGGTTGTGTTGGTACACCCGGTGTGACGACGGCAATCTAGTTTTGTAATTGATAGTCATTTGTAATAGATAGGGCCTTATTAATACAAGTCATGATTATATGTTCATGCTTATGTCTTAAGTTCATGATCGTGTATTATGTTCACGATTGCATGTTAAGTTCATGATTGCTAGATAAGTTCATAAGAAATGAACTTAAGGATGATAAGTTCATGAGGTATGAACTTATGGATGATAAGTTCATGAGGTATGAACTTAATGATAACTTCGTGAGGTATGAACTCATGGATGATAAGTTCATTAGGTATGAACTCACTGGTACAAATATTGGCTTTGGTCACACTAGAAATGTGTGACGATAACCATACGGTCACTCTTGTTTTCATTGTGTGTGTGACCAAAGGATCCATACGGTCACATTAGATGGTTAGTGGTTGTATCCAGCTACAAAGAGTGACCAAAACCATAAAATGTGTGACCATGTGCTCTTTAAAATCAAGCGAAAGTGTATTTTGTGTGACTATTGTCCATGCAATGGCCACTTTATTTTTATGTACGTGTGGCTGATTGCAACCATTTGGTCACACAACGAGTGTCTTCTTGTGGGCTTTGGTCACATAAAATTATGCCATATGTGGCCATAGGTGTTAAAAAGTGTGACCATATGCTTTTTTAAGTGAGGTAAACTTGTATTTTGTGTGACTATTGTCAACGCAATGACCACTTTCTTTTATGTATGTGTGGCTGATTGCAACCATTTGGTCACACAACGAGTGTTTTCTTGTGGGCTTTGATCACATAAAATTATGTCAAATGTCGTTGTAGATGTTAAAAAGTGTGACCATATGCTCTTTTAAGTGAGGTAAACTTGTATTTTGTGTGACTATTGTCTATGCAATGGCCAATTTATTTTATGTATGTGTGGCTTATTGCAACCATTTGGTCACACAACGAGTGTTTTCTTGTGGGCTTTGGTCACATAAAATTATGCCAAATGTGGTCGTAGATGTTAAAAAGTGTGACCATATGCTATTTTAAGTGAGGTAAACTTGTATTTTGTGTGACTATTGTCCATGCAATGACCACTTTATTTTTATGTATGTGTGGCTGAATGCAACCATTTGGTCACACAACGAGTGTCTTCTTGTGGGCTTTGGTCACATAAAATTATGCCATATGTGGTCATAGGTGTTAAAAAGTGTGACCATATGCTCTTTTAAGTGAGGTAAACTTTTATTTTGTGTGACTATTGTCCATGCAATGACCACTTTATTTTTATGTATGTGTGGCTGAATGCAACCATTTGGTCACACAACGAGTGTCTTCTTGTGGGCTTTGGTCACATAAAATTATGCCATATGTGGTCATAGGTGTTAAAAAGTGTGACCATATGCTCTTTTAAGTGAGGTAAACTTTTATTTTGTGTGACTATTGTCCATGCAATGACCACTTTATTTTTATGTATGTGTGGCTGAATGCAACCATTTGGTCACACAACGAGTGTCTTCTTGTGGGCTTTGGTCACATAAAATTATGCCATATGTGGTCATAGGTGTTAAAAAGTGTGACCATATGCTCTTTTAAGTGAGGTAAACTTTTATTTTGTGTGACTATTGTCCATGCAATGACCACTTTATTTTTATGTATGTGTGGCTGAATGCAACCATTTGGTCACACAACGAGTGTCTTCTTGTGGGCTTTGGTCACATAAAATTATGCCATATGTGGTCATAGGTGTTAAAAAGTGTGACCATATGCTCTTTTAAATGAGGTAAACTTTTATTTTGTGTGACTATTGTCCATGCAATGACCACTTTATTTTTATGTATGTGTGGCTGATTACAACCATTTGGTCACATAACGAGTGTCTTCTTGTGGGTTTTGGTCACATAATATTATGTCATATGTGGCCGTAGGTTTTAAAAACTGTGAACATTTATTGTTCACCCAATGACCACTTAAATATTATTCACTATTTAGTGACACAAATATTTAATCAAACAGTGGCCACAACGTGTGACCATATGATATATTTATTTATATAACACCACAAATAAAATTTGGGATATGTACATGTACAGTAATTGCATCAACTACTTAAACGACACTGTAATGTAATGCCTTTTGACTCTTTAAATTGGTCTTCACTAGCTTTTGTAATTGCAATTGATGACTAGTCACACAAATCGGTGTTTGTTTGTTGCATTTTCGTAATCTTAAGTTTGATTATACATTGGTTGACCTGACTACTTTAGGCCACAAGATTGATCCGTTCATATTAGCCTCACAAGCACGGCAAGTGTTTTATGTGAAAGACCAGCAAAATAAAAAGTTGTCTATTGTCTTCAACACACCTCCGAAGAATTACAGAGATATATATGATGAAATCGATGGGGAATTTAGCACCGTCATTCATCCGCACAATGATAACATTTTGCCACGTGTGGATCAATGTGACTTGGGTTCTGAATCAAAAGATGATTATTATCGAAGCAACTGTGTAGGTATTGTAATATGAAAATCCAAATGATCGAACCATGTCGTGCGCTGGAACCATGCCTTGTAAATTAGCTTTTAATTAATTAGTTTATGGAATGATTATCTGTACGTATCTTAATTTCTATGTGAGTTGGACATTTTATTTTATAGTGCAGTAAATTATTGTAGTGGAATATGATTTAGTCACACATACTAACTTATGTGACCATATAGTATCTGCGTTTGGCTACACTGAAATCGTGTGTGACAAACTCGAGTTCATGATTTAGTCACATAACAAATTTCTTCATTTGACCATATACTGGAATATGATTTAGTTACACATAATATTACTTCATGTGACCATATAGTGGAATATGATTTGGTCACCCAAAAAATTATTCAAGTGACCATATAGTGGCATATGATTTAGTTTTATTATTCATGGAATTTAATGGAATTGATTATATATAGCCTAAGTTTATAAAATTACTTGATTAATTTTAACCTAAGTTTTATTATTCACTTAAGTTAAATTGAGAAATTTTGTTTTTGCAAATCTCGAACTGTTAGTTCAATTTCTCAAGCTGTTAGTGCATTTTCTCAAGCTGTTATGTGCTTTATAAACCTAAGTTTATAAACTTACTTGATTAATTTTAACCTAAATTTATTTTTCATGGAATTGAATTGATTATATTTAACCTAAGTTTGTAAAATTACTTGATTAATTTATATCCTAAAATTTAGATTTTGACATTCTAACACACACTACAATTTAGACATACATACTAACTTATGTGACCGTATAGTATCTGCTTTTGGCTACACTGAAATCGTGTGTGACAAACTCGATTTCATGAGTTAGTCACATAACAAATTACTTCATGTGACCATATACTAGAATATGATTTAGTCACACATACAATTACTTCATGTGACCATATACTGGAATATGATTTAGTCACACATACAATTACTTCATGTGACCATATACCGGAATATGATTTAGTCACACATACAATTACTTCATGTGACCATGTAGTGGAATATGATTTGGTCACCCAAAAAATTATTTAAGTGACCATATAGTGGCATATGATTTAGTCACACAAAATGGCACTCAATGTGACTAATATGTATTACATTTTGACATTCTAACACACACTACACTTTAGACACACATTTTAACTTATGTGACCATATAGTATCTGCTTTTGGCTACAATGAAATCGTATGTGACAAACTCGAGTTCATGATTTAGTCACATAACAAATTACTTCATGTGACCATATACTAGAATATGATTTAGTCACACATATAATTACTTCATGTTACCATATAGTGGAATATGATTTGGTCACCCAAAAAATTATTCAAGTGACCATATAGTGGCAAATGATTTAGTCACACAAAATGGCACTCAATGTGACTAATATGTATTATATTTTGACATTCTAACACACACTACACTTTAGACACACATACTAAGTTATGTGACCATATAGTATATGCTTTTGGCTACCCTGAAATCGTGTGTGACGAACTCGAGTTCATGATTTAGTCACATAACAAATTACTTCATGTGACCATATAGTGGCATTTGGTCACACTGTTCAACTGTGTGATGCCTTTTTGTCACGTTTTATGTGTGTAATGTGACTAATGCTTCGAACTTAATCAGCCAAAAAAACACCAGATCCCTTTAGTCACATAAATGTTCGAACGTGTGGCAATACATTTCAGATTGGTCACACGATTGGAGTTCAGATGTGACTAAAAGAATGACGTGAATTTTAGTTTTGTATCTTTAGTCACACAAATATTCTAATGTGTGATGATTTGATTTTGAGCATGTGTTACCAAAGCCCATTTTTGTACTAGTGACTTAGGCTGATAAGTTCATACGAACTTATGGCAGATAAGTTCATACGAACTTAGCTGCATGGGCTTGAACTTATAAGTTCGTGGGCTTGGGCCATGCACGAACTTAAGGGTTATATCATGAACTAATGTTCAATAATTCCACAAACCTTGGAGAATTCGCATCTCAGACGTTTTTGGGAGTTACAGAGCGAACAAAGGAGCGGTACATCTTGTGGGGTTGATATTCTATCGGCTAGCATCGTGTTTGGCTCCGTATTCCCGTGTGTGTGTTTGTGATCGATCCGTTTACCATTAAACGAGGATTCCACACTCGTTTGACGCTGTCACGCCTTGATAGATCCGATAGGGGTGGACCTTACAACTAATATCAGAGCCACAGTCAACGACGGGCAGAGAATGAACGTCTGCAGCTTACTCCATTGTTTGGAGCTCTGCTTAATGCTGCATACGTTGCTCCAGCAGGAGATGGCTGGCTGGACAACGAGCAACAAGGCCCAGTAGTGGCACAAGAAGCAGCTGCACCAGCACAGCGTCATCCGATTCCAGCACCAGCAGCAGTGCCTACTCCACCGGTCGTTCAAGCTGACCCAAGACAAGAATTGTTGGAAGATATTTTTGCTCACGGGGGAGCTGCTCAAGCAGATATTGCTGAAGAAGTGATCCAGGATATTCTTCACCCCCGTGAAGCTCCTGGAAATATTTTCGAGGATATTGAAATTTACCAGCCAGAACCATCTACTGAGGTGGTTGAGCCTGATTCCGAGACCGACTCAGATGCCGCCAGGGACATTATGGAGGCGTCAAATCCGTCGAAGACCTATGATCGCTATCGTTCATTATTGATAGTGCCACAAACTGAGGAACAACAGCAACAACAATCATGACAGCTTCGATATGAAGATGACGAAGAATATGAGCCTGAAGAAAAGACTTTGGTTGCGAGGCATCAGAGGTCGAAGCGACAAAGAACAGATCAATCGATGCCCTCCACCTTAGCAACAGTAATACCAAAAACCACCACAACCACACCATCAACATCCATTTCATCTGACAGCCAGAGTCTTCTTCAACTTAAAGCTCAGATTTATGGCCAGGCTGTACAGATACTCCAACTGATGAAGGAGATTCTTGAGCTCCAAAAGCATAATGTCCAGTTAGATCAGACGGTGGTGGATCAGCAAAACAATATCGCCTACCTTGAAGATCTACTAGCTCAATTATTAAAAGATCGGCCAGTTCAGGGGAGAGTTGTAAAGAAGAAGCCCTGAGGCATAGTCAGAGAGAAGGTGAAGGCGATAACCCTAGCGCTAGCAAAGACAGTGAGCTGGCAGATCTTTCAAAACAACAATCTGCTCAGCTTGCTAATATTCAGGAGGAGAGTCGGGCTCATCAGCCGCTGATAAGGGTAAAGGCAAAGCTTCAGAGACAACTGAAGTTACTGAAGAAGATCTGATCGGAGCCTTGTTTTGGTTGGATGATGAAGAGATGAAGTTCGACTTCGAAGATGACCTAGAATAAGAGGATCTTGAGGAAGGAGAGTTTGTTCCTGAAGATAAACCTGACTGGAAGTTTGATGATGAAGTGATCTTAGACGAAGATGATAATGTTGATGAAGTTTTTATACATAAGCAACCTATCACGGAAGAATATGTGAATAAAGAACAGAGTCTGGTAGATCTAGATACGCTAAGATCTTCACTAAATGATGAATCAGATCTTGAAATGCCTGACAGGGAGCTCTCAACGGAAGAGAATAAGAGATGGTGGTTTGGGAGAGAAGAGAAGAAGACGGACTTGGCCACGAAGAAGAAGATGAAATTGCCAAGTCCAGGAATTCTGTCAGGTGGAATCCTAAGCTGGTTCTTTGACAGATAACTGTAACTATTTATCTTAAATAGAAGAGATGGGCTACAATATCTGAGAAGAGGGCTGAAGGACTTCAGCTCTTTGCCTAAGTGTGAAGTGAAAGAGTTAGCCTGGAAGGATTTTATCAACCTAGGAGATGACCCCTATGATGAAGTAGTTGCAAAAATTATAAGAAAAGAGGGTCGGTCTGGAAGGTTTGAAAGGATTAAGCCAAGAATTAGTAAGAGAGTAGTAGATGAATCAAGAATATATCCTCTTACTGGGAGACCATGGACTAAAATGGTTTACGAACCAGTTAAATGCTTGAAGAAGGTTCCGTTGAAGGACATGCCACGGGACGTTCTGGGAAACATGAAGTGGTGGTACGTCGAAAACGAAACAGCTGAAGCGATTATGGAGGACGAAAAAGAAAAAGTTAATTTGAAGGTATATGATCCCTTGCATCTCGTGAACCTATCTCGGGGTGACATGCAGAAGCTTCAAGAGCAGCCGATTTTGTATCATGAATGCCGGAAATCTGAAGGCAAGACATACCAGAGAGTGGTCAGAGTATGTGTTTATCAGAGACTGCATGCAGGGAGCAATCTAAATAGACCTAGATCTACAGAACAATGAAAATCAACTAGAAGCTATCGTCAAGGGGGAGTCTGTTGGTACACCCGGTGTGACGCCAGCAGTCTAGTTTTGTAATTGAAAGTCATTTGTAATAGATAGAGCCTTCTTAATACAAGTCATGATTATATATTCATGTTTATGTCTTAAGTTCATGATTGTGTATTATGTTCATGATTGCATGTTAAGTTCATGATTGCTAGATAAGTTCATGAGGTATGAACTTGTGGTTGATAAGTTCATGAGGTATGAACTTATGAATGATAAGTTCATATGGTATGAACTTATGATGATAAGTTTGTGATGTATGAACTTACGGATGATAAGTTCATAAGGTACGAACTTATGGCTGATAAGTTCATACAAACTTATGCTAGATAAGTTCATACGAACTTAGTTGCATGGGCTTGAACTTATAAGTTCGTGGGCTTGGGCCATGCACGAACTTAAGAGTTATATCATGAACTTATGTTCAATAATTCCACACAACTTGGAGAATTCGTATTTCAGATGTTTTTGAGAGTTACAGAGCGAACAAAGGAGCGATACACCTTGTGGGGTTGATATTCTATCGGCTAGCATCGTGTTTGGTTCCGTGTTCCGTGTGTGTGTTTGTGATCGATCCGTTTACCGTTAGACGAGGATTTCGCACTCATTTGATTTCGTCACGCCTTGATAGATTCGATAGGGGTGGACCTTACAGATTGTGATTTATCAGCCTAATACACAATCTTTTTCTTGTACATTTAACAAATTAATTAGAATCATCCATCATATCAGCCTAATACACAATATTTTTCGTCTATCTTCTTCATGAGTACTGGTAAACAGCCAAAGGATTAATTTCATCCTTACTTCCATTAGCAGCTGATCGCACCTTGAAGTCATCATAAAATGGGATCTCAATCTTTTCCTGTCAATGGAGCATTGTCACCTTCATCCAATAAACCATCATGTTTGGCAAATTCAACTATTAAACCAACATATGCACAGTTTATGAACATATGCAATACTAACATCAAATTTCAAAAAAAAAAACATGTTAGAATGATTGTTGTAATTGTCATATTCCTGTACAATCAAATCCTTGATAATATGATGCAATTCACAAGAATATCTTAAATAAGTGATTTAAAATTTCATAAAACTCTGAGATTTATAAGTTCATAACACCATTTAACAACAATTTGAGATTCCATTATTTATACCAACAATCTGAGATTAAAACATTGCATAACAAGTTCTTAGATGTAACTAGTTTTGAGATGTAACAAGTTAAAAAAATACTACATAATCAAGTCTTTGATGATTCCAAAACAATGGCAGAATCAATAATCATCTTCGATGTATTTATAAGCACATTACTCTTGAGTCTTGAGATTTTGAAACAAAATTGATATGATTTTTAACACCACAATTTCTATCAGACATGATTAGCATTCACAACCAGGTTTAACATCATCGTTGTACTTAAATAACTAACTCATCTAAATTCTAAAACTGATAACTATTTAATCTTTTTGATCTCAGAAGTTTGGATGGGTCTCACTATTACTACAATAAAGGAAAATAACCTTGTTCGTAGTCGTTTCTACCATGTTGTCATTCCTCATATTTATGAACCCATATATATTTTTCCACACATCAAATAATTGGACCAAAAAGCTTCACACACCTAATGTTCTAAAATTTGGATTGTCATTCACTTGTGAAGCAACTAGTTCTACAACATAGGAATTGTGGTTCACTTGCAAAACAAACCCACAAATAAAGCAAAACAACAAGAAACTGCACCAAAAAATTGCAAAACAACACCCAAAAAAAGAAAAATCAACATAATCCACATCAACATAAAACTAGTTGTACAAGACGTAATTCAACAACATAAACCAACCACTTCCATACCATTTTAACATATGGATTCTACATATATGTAATCCACTACAATATAATAGCTCCTGAATCCAATAGTAATACAAGACTTGACTGATCAATCAATAGAGAGTTTTGTTCCTATTTTTTATGGCTACATCCAAGTCAAATGATATTCCACTAACTGCAATATAATCTTCTGGTCATATAACTAATGTACAGAGAGCTATTAGCTTGTAATGTTAACTAATGAACAGAGAGCTATTTAGCTTGTAATGTATAACTAATGTACAGAGAGCTTGGTACTCTTGAACTTGTAATGTATGTGGTCAAACAACCACTCCCATTAATCCTCCCTCTTTGTTACCTTAATTTCATTTGGAAAAAAGATTGCTTAATGTTTTAAACATGACTACATTAGGAAACATTCCATTCATAATCAATCTTTTAGCAATTGTATGCTTTCTTTAATCTTAACTCACAGTAATTGATGCTAAACTGTAACTTGTTGGTTCATTTACTATTAAGAGAGTAAGATAGAAACTTCTCATCATGATAAGAATATGAAAAATGAATGAAGCTAATCAAAAAGAAAATGATAATAATAACAGATTCGAATTTTTGTTTCAAACCAGAATATAAGGGCATGTTCAAACCTTAACACATGAAAAAACGCATCCAAAAAACATACAGAAACAAACTTTTTAACACATGAAAAAACAAAAAAAAACGAGATACCTTTCTACTGTTTCAGTGAAAGACCGTCGCTGCTAGAAGGTCGATGAAGAGGTGTCGCTGATAAAGTAGGAGGGACATCGATGGAGGTCAAGGAAAGTAGAAAGAAGGTCGATGGAGGAAGGAGGTCGAGCAGGTTTGCCGGCGATGGAGAGGCGGCGATGGAGAGAGCGCTAGGGTTTTTCCTTTCATGGGTGAAAAGAGAAATGATTTTAAGTAGCAGGTTTGGGGGGAGGGGTGAGCAACTCTTCGTGTTTTTTTTATCAACTCTCTAGGGAGTTAAAATTTTCAATTCCCTCCATTTCCTTGTAATTCTCAAACCCAAACAAACAAGAGAATTCATTCCATTTCCATTTCCCCGTCTTCATTTATCTGTACCAAACACACCCTAAATGAAACTTTTCGAATCGATATTGTTTATTTATTTATTACATAAACTAAAATCATAGAGCAACCGATACATCAATCGGTACAATCAATAAAATCAAATCGTAAAGAAACATATATGATGTATGAAACCCAACTGATACATTAGTAATATAATCATTTACACGTCGATATATCAAAATATACATCAACAGATACATTATTTACACAACATTGATACATTCATTTATATGAAATAGATATAATCAACTAATACAGCTATTTACACAACATTGATACATTCAATGAAATCAAACTGATACAAACTTAACTGATACATCAACAAATCTAGGAAGATACAAACCATTGATACACTACTTTTATAATAAGTTGTTTCTAATCGATACTTATATCAATATGTTGTATTATAAAAACATTATTATTGATGATCGCTCGTCGTAAAGCGTTCAAAGATAATATGAAAACACCAATCACCTTAACTTATAGCTAGGGTAAGTGAGATCGTCTCCTCTGGGAGCATGTGGTTATCAATATTATTTTTACGATAGTTATTGACAAATAATAAAAAATAATAATTTAACTATTTGATGGAAGGAAGTGATTGAGCGAAACTTTGGAAACACAATTATAGCTTTATTAAGAAAACTTAAAGAATGTAATAAGAACACCAACGACTTCGGTTTTAAGGTTTGGGTGGAATTATGGATAATCGACCTAGGGTTGCTAATAATTTAATTATTTATGATTTCGACTAATTATCTTTGTAACCTAACCACATAGACATAGTTATGACAATCAAATATATCACAATCCGTATTTTGGGCACGAATCGTGTCATGTTCACAGTGTGTCTTAACTCCTAACCTAATGAGTTTGACACGACATGTAACACGGCTACGACGCGTCTTACGATAAAGATGTATATAGGAATGAACGGAACAATATATTTAGATAATAATCACACAGAAAACTAAATAAAACACATCGTTCGTTACAATATATAAACTAACAAAGAACATATAAATACTTAGCTAATAAGTCAACCCTTGAACGATAGTGAACGATCACCAACCAACTTGTACGAAACATTGAACTTGTCAGGAACGTGTTTCGCAGTTAACGGATTGATGGTTGAAACAATGGTGCGTAGCGGAAACCAAACCCTAACCCTTCGCCATTGGGTCTCGTACCGACTACATCGTTGAAGTCGTGGGTAATGAATCTGGGCGTTTCTTCATTGTTCTTCTTTCTCCAATCGACTAACAGGCGCCCCATATTTATAGAGGTCGTGATTTTTAGGGTTTTAGACGTCCAAAAGTGGCCCTAAGGTTTTTACACCGGAGGAGCGTAGCCCTGCGCCCCTCTGTGCTGGGGGTACGCCAGCCTGCGCTGGAAATGCTCTTAATCTTCAAAAGCTACTGTTTTGGCAGTGTAAGGGGGCGTAGGCCTGCGCCCCTACCTGCATCTCTCTAGCTTTCTTTTTCCGAGCTGCTTCTAAATGACTTCCTAACCCTGATTGGACTTATGCTTTGCTTATATTGCTCACTTTAACTACATTTAAGCTTTAATCCTTCATATGATAAATAACCAATTAAAAGTAGCGTTATACCAAGACTGTATATATATAATAATATCATTAAACACATTAAAGTCTATATATAAAATGACCCGATCAATTATCTAATTGATACATCGTTTTACATTCATCCATTCCAACTAGAATTATCATCAGAACTGGAAACCAAAACAACAATCAACTGAAGGTGGTGCTTCACGATGGTGGGGGATAACGATGCCGATGGTGGTGGGAGGCGACTAGGGCTACAGGCGGAAGGAAATGACTGCAGCAGAGGCAACACATGACAACAATTGGAGAAAATACAAATGAGGGGCACCGGTGGTATGCAATGGCAAATGTTGGTGACACCGACGCTGATCTGGTAGCTGTGAGAGAAGAGATGCGGCAGTGGCTAATAGAGTATAAAGACGAATATAAAAATTTATAAGCTGTTGGGTAAGGTTATTTGGACTAGGATTAATAGTATTTGTGTATGTCCACCTTAATCTTGTGTGTAGCCCTTAATCTAATGCATGATATTCCTTCTCTTTTTTTTTCTCACATTAATCTCTTCTCATCCAATCCTAAATCTATATAAACACACGCCCATAGATTTAGGGTTCAAGGTAAAACCATTAGCTGTCGCTAGAACCGGTAGAATCAAAATTATTTTTTTTTTCAAATTTTCTTTTCATTTCCATGTTTAAATAAACATTTTAAGACTATTTAAGAAAGCTTCCACATGGTTTTGAGTTTTATAAGACCTCTAAAACGACACGTGAATGTATGAATGTACTGTGCATGTGAATGAACAGTGAGAGATGTGAATGTATGTTTTAACAAAAATAGACTTTTAATGTTAGTTTGAACAAATCAATGAAAAATTTTTAAAAATATTTTTTACGTTTGGTTCTAACGGTTCTACTGATAGATGTGGTTTTACTGTGAATTACATATTATATATATTAGGGGAAGTTACAAATTTCGTCCATGCGGTTTACTAGAAATTATGGATTAGGTTTTCTAACTTTAAAAATTACAATGCCAGTCTTTGTGGTTGAAATATTGTTACGAATTTCGTCATTTGGTCATTTAAAGTGACCATTGCACCATTACTTCTTGCATAATTATCAATAATATTCTTTTTCTATATTATTTCTATTATTATAAAATAATTTAATTTATTTAAAAAATAATAAAATTAAATTAATGTAAAATACATAAAAATGAATAAAAAAATATTTAAAAAAATATAAGTTATTATTATTATTATTAATTAAATAACGTTTTGAGTTTAGATTCTTTGAACTTCGTAAAAGAAAATGTAAAACTTTTTAAATCATAAAATAAATTAAAATTATTAAGTACTCATTTTTAATGTGAATAATTTTTAATGAAGATTAAAACATCTATAAAAATATATAAATTGTTATTCTTATAATTTTAGTAACTAAAAATAAAATATCTTATTAACTTTAAGTTTTTTTTTTGAATTTTTAGAAAATGTTTTTTTGATATTTTCTAGTACTTTTTAGAAAAATGTTACTTAAAAGTTTCAAAACGTTTAAAAATTTTAGTTAAAAACTATTTACAAAAAATGTTTAAGAATTTTAAATGCAACACCCTCTCATATCTCATAAAAGGCACATCATAATAATATCATAAGTGACAATATCACATAAAGTCCATATTACACGTGTCAGAGGGTGATACTGTGACACCCTTGTCACAATAACCACAATTACATCACTCAGGATTGATCACAACCATAATTAAACATTGATCTGAAATTTCTTAGTACATTACAGGAAATTGAAAATACATATTAAAATAAAAGTCAAACACCCTATGTTGCTTCAAGGTTCCAATCTAGTTTCTACGCACTCAATATTTGTTACATATTGTGACACCCATCCCTACCCGAAATTTAGGTCTCAACACTTAGAAAATTTCTTATCGGTTTGCTGTTCTTGGCGACTCGTCGAGTCAACCCATCCGACTCGACGAGTCGACCTGCTGAACTGCAGGTCGCAGCTACGGGTTTTACCAAAATTCTTGCCAAACTCGATTTTTATTACATTCAATCCATACAAATGAAATAATAACATACATGGAGTGTTTCTAGACTATTTTCCTTATCAATAACATCCAATTTCGTCCATATTTGACCAGAAATCAGGAAATTTCTCAAGAACACAAAAGTTCATAAAAATTTTATATTTTCACCTTTTTTGTTGAAATAATAAACGATTCTTGTTTCTGACGCCTCTAGGAACTTCAATTGATGTTTTCCAACTAAAATAACACACATGCAACAACAATTTTTCAGATTTAAAATCCAAATTATTATATTTAACTCTCCAAATAAAACCACAAACTTAAAATCATTTATGGGAAAATTATGCAAAAAACCATCAAAGTACAAATTTTTTTCGATTAAGTCCCCATTCATTTTTTATTTCTTATAAGTTCCCAAACTGCTTAAACCTTTTAAATTGGTCCGTTAACCTGTTATAACAGGTTAACATGCTTAAACCTATATTGCAAAAACCATCAAGGTATAAATTTTTTTCGATTAAGTCCCCATTTCATTATTTTTCTGATAAGTCCCCGAACTACTTAAACCTTTCAACTTTTCGATAAAATAAAATGATATTTTTTTAAACTTTTAAAAATGACGATGTTTATTTCAATGACAGAGCATGCCATGTTTGTCTAGACCAAAATAAGTTGGTTTGAAAATAATATTTTTTCAAAACGACGATGGTTGTTTGAAAATAATAAATTTTTTTAAAAGTCCGTTATTCCGGATAACATAAGTCGGTTTGATATAAAAACATAAATGATGATTATTTCGATCCTATGTTTGTCTAGACTACAATTTTTGAATATATTTAACTAGTTCATCCCGACTAAACTTTAAACAATAAAAATGATCGTTTTGATTTATCATTTTGATTTATTTTTTTTCATCCACGTATGTGTGACGTGAGTGTCAATTGAACAATCACTTAAATTGATAAAAACAACAAATACCATGAGTTTTATCAAGATAAGGGATTTATGTGGCAAAAAACATATGTTGAGGGATTTATAAGACAAAATAATTTAGTTAAGGGATTTATAAGAAAAAATAATTTAGTTGGGTGACTTAATCGAAAAAATAATAGATTTATAAAATCCACGTCAGCAATTGCAACCCGCTCAACAGGTCACCGGTAACTTTTCTTGAAAAAAACACCAACTTCGTGATTTTTATATACTTAAGGAACTTATCAGACAAAAAAATTGATTGAGGGACTTAATCGAAAAAAACTTGTAGTTTGATGGTTTTTTGCGAAATTTTCTCATCATTTATCTTACCTTAAAATCTGATTTGAATCTTGTAATATCAGCTTCTATCACGAATTTTTTTTCTTTGAAATTCTCGATCTCCAACAGAAATATAGAGAGAGTCTTGAGAGTGTTTTATATGTGAGGAGTTGTAAATGCATAATGAAAGACTACACAGTCTTTTTATTCTTCACTTTCGGTCATTGGGGCCACTTGTGCATTTTCTTTAAATGAAGTTTCAGTATTTATTTTATCATCACCAACATTTAATTTTCATCATACTTAATTATAATTTTGAAATTCTAAAATTTCTTAATTATTTAACATAACATCCAACTTGTAAATTTCTGAATACATAATTTTCATTGATAATCCCACTTGAATACAATAAATACGAAGTTTAAACTAAATATTTTCGATTACATCAATTTAAATCCTAGGATGTTACAGCATGGGCTCCACCACGTTCGAACTTCGTCCTTGAAGTTACTTGGTTTCAAACAGTTGAGGATACTTCATTAACATATCAACTTTTGTTTCCCAAGTGTGGTTTTCTCCTTTGTGATGCTTTCAACGTATCAGCACCGTCTCTATTTTTTATTTCTCAGTTTATTCACTTTAGTGTCCAGGACACATCCCGGTTCTTTCACATATCGAAGCCTCTCATCTATCTTCAACTCAGTATGATCAGCCAGTCCTCGTTTCCAGTTGTGAAGGACTTCCTAAGGTTCCTCACATGAAACATCGGGTGTATGCCCACATCTCCTTAGGCAACTCCAAACTATAAGATTGATTTCCAACTTTTTCTATTATGCTGAACGCGCCTACAAACCTTGGTGCTAGCTTGCCTCTTTTTACAAAATGAGTAAGACCTCTCATAGGTGATACTCTCCAATAAATCCTATCATCTACCTCAAAATTGATGAGTTTATGCCTCCTATCATGATAACATTATTGTCGATCCTCGACCTCATATTCTGTCTAACCATTTGTATATTCTCATTTGTCTCTTGTAATAATTTCGGCCCAGCAATTTGAGTTTCTCCTGTTTCTCTCCAACATGTAGGAGTCCTACATCTTCTTCCATAGAGGGCCTCGAATAGTGCTTTCTTGATTGTTGCGTGATAACTATTGTTATACGAAATATCTATCAATGGCAAGTGGTCATCCCAATTTCCACCAAGATCTAGAATGCAAGACCGCATCATATCTTCAAGCGTGAGGATGGTCCTTTCACTTTGACCATCAGTTTGCGGATGATAGGTTGTGCTCATGGCAATCCTCGTACCTAACCCTTCTTGTAAGGCTGACCAAGTGTGACACCCTTGCCACAACAACCACCAATTACAATACACCCAGGATTGATCATCAACATGCAATAACATAATGATCTGATAACCTAAATTAAGTGCGGAAGCATTAAATACATAAATAAAGTAGTGCAATAGTGTCAAACACCCTACAGTGCTATAAGGTACCAAGTCTAAGTCTACACACCCATTACAATTATTACAATCATCCAGAATATATTACAACATTGTCTCATAACATAATTACCGATTAAATAGTACCAAGTCTTCCAAATCTTCCCAAATGACCTAACTAGAAGGTCCGGCAGCTGATTTACCCTTTCCTGTAAAAATGAAGACAACTGAGGGGTAAGCGAATGCTTAGTGAATACACAGATTTACACATTTTATAAATCCTTATGATGCCCACAAGAGTAGCACCGACGACACACGTCGTGCACTCTCCACGTACACAAAGTACGACCACACATGAGCCGTCGCTCTTACGAGCCCAAAGCTCGGCCTTTAAAACATACTACTGAGACAGACATAACATCGGGGATGACATACTGCCTACCGGACCTGGAGGGATCAGCTCCAGCATCATATAGAGCAGTAACATCAGAGTAACAGATGCGACCCACCGGTCCATCGTAGATGCACAACAAACGAACGGACATGCATCAAATAAGAATGTGCATCTAAATCTACGCAAGTTAGTAGAATTCCAAACGAAAAATGAAGCAACATGTCTCAGTAGGCAAAAGCAATCATAAAGCAGATATAAACATGCGAAATCATATGTACTCACAGTGGGTGCGTAATTAAACTTTTAACCAATTTTATTTCTCCTCGGGCTTTCAACCGGATCCACCAAGTACCCCACTGTGGGTTAAACAACACCACAAGGGACCTGTTATATTAATTACAACAATACCTTGTATCAATAACCGTTTAAATCCATAAAATCAAGTTTCGTAAGTTTTGCAATATTTTTCCCCATTTCGGTCTATTGTCCAAATTCATAATACAATTAAGTTGAACCCATTTCAAGTTTACATCTTGTCCTATGTATAACTCATGACATTTTATGTGTTGTTTATGCGTTTCATTCATAATACTTGAGTTTAGAGAGTAGATTTCTCAATTTTAGGCATTAAACTCGAATTTAATGGGTTAGATTTGAACCACCTTAGAATCTGATGACTAGATACGAACCCCATGCATCAGATTCGAACCTATTTCGAGTTTAGGGGATAGATTCGAACCCACCCTTCGAATCTAGGGATAGATTTGAACCCCTTACCGTCGAATCTGGTGTTACACTCGAAAACACACTCGAATCTAGTACCAAACTCGAGTTTGTTCTTGCATTTCGACTCTGTTCTTGGTATATTCGAGTCTGTTCATCCTTATAACTTAAATCCTTCATTCTAAGGCCTAAAATCACTGATATATCATGAATGATGCCTAGTTTCGATTCTATTATGCATATACTATCATATTCTTGCAATATTTCAAGCTAAACAAGCTCCAATTTGCATAAAATGACAGATTCGAAATTCTAGTTCTTCAAAACCGAAACAACAAACTTAAAAGGGTCGATTCTTACCTCAATTCGTACGAAATCAGAAATCCGTTTGCAGATTGTTGTAGTACTCCTCGATATCCTTCCGATGACATATAATTCTTGATAATCGGACGGTCGGTTTGTGAGATATCTTAGAGAGATGTAGAGAGAAAATACTTAGAGAGAGAAACTAGAGAGAGAGAGTAAAATGGTGAAAATGAAATCTTTTGCCCTTTTTATTCCACTTTTCATCATTTTTGCACATTTCACCCCTCGACCTAACCGGTTCCATAAAATACTGATTTACTCTTAAAATTATCATTAATAACTTTTAATTTCTTAATATTCCATAACAATGATTCTGAGTTCAATTTTCTTAAAATAGCAACAAACTTGCTAAATATCCAAAATACATAATAATCGCTCAAATTTCAACTTAAATATATATTTTTCCACTTAATTAACGAAAATACAATAAATTAAATCCGAGGATGTTACAGCATGGGTTCCACCACGCTCAACTTCGTCCTCGAAGTTACTCGGATTCAAAACAGTTTCGGATACTTTCTTAACATTTCTGACTTAGCTTCCCATGTATGATTTTCTCCCTTATGATGCTTCCAACGTATAAGCACCATTTCTATCTCTTTGCTCCTCAACTTCTTCATCTTAGTATCCAATACACATTCCGGCTCCTCCACATATCGAAGCCTTTCGTCAACTTGCAGCTCTGTGTGGTCTGCCCAATCCTCATTTCCAGTGTTAAATGATTTTCGGAGATTCCCAACGTGAAATACTGGATGTATGCCTGACATCTCTTCAGGAAATTCTAGGCGATATGATTGATTCCCAACTTTTTCTACTATCTTAAAGGGCCCAACAAATCTCGGAGCCAACTTGCCCCTCTTCACAAAACGAGTAACACCCCTTATGGGTGATACTTTCAGATAAACCCAATCATTCACCTCAAAATTTATTGGTTTGTGCCTCCTATCGTAGTAACTTTTCTGACGATCCTGGGCCGCTTTCATGTTCTGCCTAATCAACTGTATCTTCTCGTTTGTTTCTTGAAGCAAAGCCGGCCCATCGATTGGTGTTTCACCTGTTTCTCTCCAACATGTAGGAGTCCTACATCTCCTTCCATATAATGCTTCAAACGGTGATTTCTTGATTGTCGCATGATAGCTATTATTGTACGAAAACTCTATCAGTGGCAAATGATCATCCCAATTGCCACCGAGATCCAGTATACATGATCTCATCATATCTTCCAACGTGAGAATTGTTCGTTCACTCTGGCCATCGGTTTGCGGACGATAGGCTGTACTCATTGCTATTTTCGTCCCTAACCCTTCTTGTAGTGCCGACCAAAAGTTTGAAGTAAATCGGCTATCTCGATCCGACACTATGGACTTAGGCACTCCATGCCTAGAAACAATCTCGTTCATATAAATCTGAGCTAACTTCTCCAGCGAATAACTTTCACGAATCGGTATGAAGTGAGCCGACTTAGTTAACCGATCCACGATTACCCAAACTGCATCGTGTTGACGCCTAGTTTTGGGCAGCTTTGTAACAAAATCCATTGTAATGTGCTCCCACTTCCATTCCGGAATAGGAAGCGGTTGCAGACTGCCATACGGTTGTTGACGTTCGGCCTTTACCAACCGACAAGTTCGGCATCTTTCTACATACTGCCCTATGTCTTTCTTCAATCCCGGCCACCAAAAGTCTGCCTTTAAGTCGTTGTACATCTTTGTGCTCCCGGGATGTACAGAAAATTTAGATTGATGCGCTTCTTCAATGATAACATTTCTCATACCACCATACTTCGGCACCCAAATCCTTCCGTATACACCTTTTAATCCAGACTCGCTAGTTTCCATATTCTTAATCTGTACTCTAATATCCTCAGCACCGACATTTTCTTCTTTAAAGCTTCTAGTTGGGCAGCTTTGACATCGTTAATGATCGTGGAACTTAGTATAGTTGACGTCATCATATAGCAGCAATCCTTAGCATAAGCTTTCCGGCTCAAGGCATCGGCTACTACATTAGCCTTTCCGGGATGATAAAGTATCTCACAATCGTAGTCTTTAATAAGCTCCATAGACCTACGTTGTCTCATATTAAGTTCCTTCTGGCTAAAAATATACTTCAAGCTCTTATGGTCCGTGTAAAGTTGACACTTAGTACCGTACAGGTAGTGCCTCCATAATTTCAAAGCAAATGTTACTGCGGTCAACTCCAGATCATGAGTCGAATAATTCTTCTCATGCTGCTTCAACTGTCTTGAAGCATACGCTATAACCTTCCCACGCTGCATCAGTACAGCACCTAACCCTAACCTCGAAGCATCAGTATAAACTACAAAGTCATCATTGCCTTCAGGTAAGGCAAGTATCGGAGCCTCGCTTAACGCTTCCTTCAGAACCTCAAAGGCCTCCTGTTGCACAGTTTCCCATATAAACGGTGCATTCTTCTTGGTTAATGCAGTTAGAGGAACTGCAATTTTCGAGAAATCCTTAATAAATCTCCGATAATACCCTGCCAGTCCAAGAAAACTTCTAATTTCGGTAGCTGATTGAGGCGGCTCCCAGTTTTTTATCGCTTCAACTTTAGCCGTATCTACCGAAATCCCAGCCCCCGAAATCACATGCCCTAGAAACTGTATCTGTTGCAGCCAAAACTCGCACTTCGAAAATTTGGCGTACAACTTTTCTTTCCTCAACAACTCTAACAGCTCCCTGAGATGTTCAGCATGCTCAGCCTCAGACCTAGAGTACACCAGTATATCATCAATAAACACTATCACCGACTTATCCAACATCGGTCTACAAACCCTATTCATCAAGTCCATAAAGACAGCTGGGCGTTAGTTAATCCGAAAGGCATGACCAGAAACTCGTAATGCCCATACCGAGTTCTGAAAGCTGTCTTCGGTACATCTTCTTCTCTTACTTTCAATTGATGATATCCTGATCTCAGATCAATCTTAGAAAATACATTAGCCCCGTGTAACTGATCAAACAAGTCGTCTATCCTTGGCAGAGGATACTTGTTCTTAATAGTCAACTTATTCAGCTCCCGGTAATCTATGCACATCCTCATCGTGCCATCCTTCTTCTTTACAAACAGTACCGGGGCTCCCCACGGTGATGAACTCGGCCGAATGAAGCCCTTGTCCAACAACTCTTGAAGTTGTGTCATCATCTCTTTCATCTCGGTTGGGGCAAGACGATAAGGAGAACGAGTTACCGGCGCAGCTCCAGGGATCAAGTCAATCTTAAATTCTACTTGTCTCTCAGGCGGTACTCCAGACAAGTCTTCCGGAAACACATCCGGAAACTGTGAAACAACAGGCACGTCGGCCAACGTTCTCTTCTCGACCTTGGCTTCAATAGCATATGCCAGGTAGGCGTCACACCCCTTTGCAACAAGCTTTCGAGCTTTTGCAATGGTCAGTAAGCACAGATCCCCACTTCTCCTATCCCCGTAAATGCAAATCTCACGCCCCTCCGGAGTAGTTATCTTTATCATGCGGCTCTTACACACTATATAGGCTTCATTCTCAATCAACCAGTCCATTCCGACTATGACATCAAACTCACTGAATTCTATCGGTATCAGATCCAAATTGAAGACTACATCTTCAATCACTAACGTGCAGTTACGGTATACGTGATCTACTTTTACTAGAGTGTTGCTAGCAGTTTCTATATCAAGAACAACAGATAATCTAGATAGTGGCATGGCAAGTCTTTGTGCAAACATAGTAGAAACAAACGATCTATTGGCACCCGAATCAAATAAAACTCGTGCTGGCATAGAATTAACTATGAACGTACCCGTAACGACCTCCGGATTTTCCCTTGCCTCCTCTGCAGTTATCTGAAAAGCACGAGCAGGTGCCCTTTGAGACTGACCCCGACCTCGGTTAATAGAACCACCGCTTGAACCTCCCGAAGATCGTGTTGTAGATGGAGCAGCAGCAGCTGGATCGTTCCTTCTGCAATTCCTACTGTAGTGTCCCCATACACCACACTTATGGCAAGCATCTCCCTTCCTTGGGCACTCACTCTGAAAATGGCCGAACTCACCACAACAGAAACAAGCACGTCCATGGTGCACTTGCCGAAGTGTTCCAAGTGACACCTATTACAATATCGTGGCTCGGTGTTGATGGAGTAGGCACGAGCACGACCACGATCGGAAGAACCAGACGGTCGACGATACGACTGCTGAGGTGAGTACTGTGAAGACCGGGAAGAACCAGAATATCCTCCCTCGCGCTGGCGCTTCGGCGGTGACGGCTGTGTTGGGTTGGTGGAAGCAGCAGCGGACCCAATCGAATAGCCTGACATAATCAAAATTTGCTCTACATTTCTGGCAGCCTCAAGTAAGCCAGCAAATGTAGGGTAGCGGACGTTGCTCATAACTCTCCTTATCTCAATATCCAGACCCGCCTCGAATCTGGTCACTTTTCTTTCTTCAGTGTCCACCTGATGAGGCGCAAACAAGCTCAGCCTCGTGAATTCTACAGCATATTGGGACACCGTCTTAGTCCCCTGTACCAGTGCCATAAACTTTGCTTCCAACCTCCGACGCTCATCAACCGGACAGTACTGCTGAGTGAATAGGTCCTTGAACTCAGACCAAGTCATAACAGAAACCTTCTCCAATGTTAACGCATTCACCATTGCGTTCCACCACATGATTGCATCATTTGTGAACATAGCAGTTGCATACCGAACCATATCCTTCTCAGCACAATCGCTGATTCGGAATGTTCTTTCAGTAGCTGTTATCCATTCAAGTGCGGCAACAGCATCCCCTAAACCGTTAAACTCCACCGCCCCGTTTCCTTTAAAATCCTTAAACCGACAACCCCTGGGCTTATTAGATGACCCAGTGTTGTCATCTTGTTCCTCATTATTTCCCTCTCTTTCTTTTTCTTTGTTCTTTCTTTTATCTTCTCTTCTCTTAGCATCGGCCTCATCTCGAGCCCGAAACTGATCCTGAATCATTTTGTTCTGTTCAGCCATCAAGGCTAGCATCATCTCTCTGGCTTCTTCAGGTGTCATTCCTCCTCCAGACATGTTCTGTAATATAAACATATAATTTGTTTAGCAACATGTCATAAATTTAAAGACACCATTCATTTGTCCCGTATGATAGTCAATCTCTTATAATTACTAAATCATAACCTATCTTAGTTCAGATCATTACTTAAACCACTACATATCATTACCTAATGTTTGAGATCAAGACCTCACGGACACTTGAATCTCAAACAACTGCTCAGATACCATCTAGTGTGACACCCTTGCCACAACAACCACCAATTACAATACACCCAGGATTGATCATCAACATGCAATAACATAATGATCTGATAACCTAAATTAAGTGCGGAAGCATTAAATACATAAATAAAGTAGTGCAATAGTGTCAAACACCCTACAGTGCTATAAGGTACCAAGTCTAAGTCTACACACCCATTACAATTATTACAATCATCCAGAATATATTACAACATTGTCTCATAACATAATTACCGATTAAATAGTACCAAGTCTTCCAAATCTTCCCAAATGACCTAACTAGAAGGTCCGGCAGCTGATTTACCCTTTCCTGTAAAAATGAAGACAACTGAGGGGTAAGCGATTGCTTAGTGAATACATAAATTTACACATTTTATAAATCCTTATGATGCCCACAAGAGTAGCACCGACGACACACGTCGTGCACTCTCCACGTACACAAAGTACGACCACACATGAGCCGTCGCTCCCACGAGCCCAAAGCTCGGCCTTTAAAACATACTAACTGAGACAGACATAACATCAGGGATGACATACTGCCTACCGGACCTGGAGGGATCAGCTCCAGCGTCATATAGAGCAGTAACATCAGAGTAACAGATGCGACCCACCGGTCCATCGTAGATGCACAACAAACGAACGGACATGCATCAAATAAGAATGTGCATCTAAATCTACGCAAGTTAGTAGAATTCCAAACGAAAAATGAAGCAACATGTCTCAGTAGGCAAAAGCAATCATAAAGCAGATATAAACATGTGAAATCATATGTACTCACAGTGGGTGCGTAATTAAACCTTTAACCAATTTTATTTCTCCTCGGGCTTTCAACCGGATCCACCAAGTACCCCACTGTGGGTTAAACAACACCACAAGGGACCTGTTATATTAATTACAACAATACCTTGTATCAATAACTGTTTAAATCCATAAAATCAAGTTTCGTAAGTTTTGCAATATTTTTCCCCATTTCGGTCTATTGTCCAAATTCATAATACAATTAAGTTGAACCCATTTCAAGTTTACATCTTGTCCTATGTATAACTCATGACATTTTATGTGTTGTTTATGAGTTTCATTCATAATACTTGAGTTTACAGAGTAGATTTCTCAATTTTAGGCATTAAACTCGAATTTAATGGGTTAGATTGTAACCACCTTAGAATCTGATGACTAGATTCGAACCCCATGCATCAGATTCGAACCTATTTCGAGTTTAGGGGATAGATTCGAACCCACCCTTCGAATCTAGGGATAGATTCGAACCCCTTACCTTTGAATCTGGTGTTACACTCGAATCTAGTACCAAACTCGAGTTTGTTCTTGCATTTCGACTCTGTTCTTGGTATATTCGAGTCTGTTCATCCTTATAACTTAAATCCTTCATTCTAAGGCCTAAAATCACTGATATATCATGAATGATGCCTAGTTTTTGATTCTATTATGCATATACTATCATATTCTTGCAATATTTCAAGCAAAACAAGCTCCAATTTGCATAAAATGACAGATTCGAAATTGTAGTTCTTCAAAATCGAAACAACAAACTTAAAAGGGTCGATTCTTACCTCAATTCGTACGAAATCAGAAATCTGTTTGCAGATTGTTGTAGTACTCCTCGATATCATTCCGATGACGTATAATTCTTGATAATCGGACGGTCGGTTTGTGAGATATCTTAGAGAGATGTAGAGAGAAAATACTTAGAGAGAGAAACTAGAGAGAGTAAAATGGTGAAAATGAAGTCTTTTGCCCTTTTTATTCCACTTTTCATCATTTTTGCACATTTCACCCCTCGACCTAACCGGTTCCATAAATTACTGATTTACTCTTAAAATTATCATTAATAACTTTTAATTTCTTAATATTCCATAACAATGATTCTGAGTTCAATTTTCTTAAAATAGCAACAAACTTGCTAAATATCCAAAATACATAATAATCGCTCAAATTTCAACTTAAATATATATTTTTCCACTTAATTAACGAAAATACAATAAATTAAATCCGAGGATGTTACACCAAAAGTTGGAGGTGAAACGACTATCTCGATCTGATAAAATGGACTTTGGGACTCCATGTCTAGTGATAATCTCATTCATATAAATCTGTGCTAGCCTCTCCAATGAATAACTTTTGTGCTGATTGGTATGAAGTGAGCAGACTTTGTCAATATATCAACAATAACCCAAACTGCATCATGCTGACGCCTAGTCTTTGGTAACTTGGTAACAAAGTCCATGTTAATATATTCCCACTTCCATTCAGGAACGAGAAGTGATTGAAAACTGCCATATAGTTGCTGATTTTCAACTTTCACCAATCGGCGAGTTCTACATCTTTCGACATATTGTCCAATATCCTTCTTTAATCCAGGCCACCAAAAGTCAGGTTTTAACTCATTGTTCATCTTTGTGCTTCCAGGATGTACAGAAAACTTCGACTGATGTGCTTCCTTGATAATTACTGTTCTCATACCCCCAAACTTTGGCACCCAGATCCTCCCATAAACACCTTTCAAGCGAGACTCACATGTTTCCATAATCTTCTTTTGCACTCTTATATCCTCGGCATCAACATTTTCCTCTTTCAAAGCTTTCCTTTGAGTGGTTTTAATATCTTCAATGATCGTGGAGGTCAACATCGTAGAGGTCATCACATAACAACAATCTTTGAGTATGCTTTACGGCTTAATGCGTCTGCAACTACGTTAGCCTTGCCTGGATGATAGAGTATTTCACAATCGTAGTCCTTAATCAATTTCATAGACCTACGTTGTCTCATATTAAGTTCTTTCTGACTGAAGACGTACTTTAAACTCTTATGGTCAGTGTATAATTGCCACTTCGTTCCATACAGATAATGTCTCCATAGTTTCAACGCAAACGTAACAGTAGCCAACTCCAGATCGTCGGTTGAGTAGTCTTTCTCATTCTGCTTTAACTGTCTCGAAGCATAAGCAATAACCTTTCCGCGTTGCATCAATACAACACCTAATTCCAGCCTCGATGCATCCGTAAAGACTACAAAATCTTCATTACCCTCTTGTAGGGCAAGTATCGGTGCTTCGCTTAAACTCTTCTTTAAAATTTTGAATTCTTCTTGTTGCTCAGCCTCCCACACAAACGACGCATTCTTCTTCGTCAATGTAGTTAATGGGACTGCAATCTCTGAGAAGTCATTTATAAACCTCCGATAATAACCAGTTAAGCCCAAACTTCTAATTTATGTAGCAGTACGGGACGGCTCCCAGTTCTTTGTTGCTTCCACTTTAGCTGGATCCACCGAAATCCTAGTTCCGGAAATACATGCCCCAAAAATTGAATCTGTTGCAACCATAACTCACACTTTGAGAACTTGGCATACAACTTTTCCTTTCTTTGTAGTTCCAATAATTCCTTCAGATGTATGGCATGCTCAGCTTAGAGTATACTAGAATATCATCAATAAATACAATTACTGAGTTGTCCAACATCGGTCTACAAACCCTATTCATAAGGTCCATAAAAGCAGCAAGGGCGTTGGTTAACCCAAATGGCATAACCAGAAACTCGTAGTGCCCATAATGAGTGAAAGCCGTTTTCGGTATGTCTTCCTCTCGAACTTTCAACTGGTGGTACCCTGAACGTAAATAAATTTTTGAAAATAACTAGCCCCATGCAGCTGATCAAACAAATCATCAATTCTTGGCAGTGGATACTTATTCTTGATAGTTACTTTGTTTAGCTCACGATAATCGATGCACATTCTTATCGTGCCATATTTCTTCTTTACAAATAGTACTGGCGCTTCCCATGGTGATGAACTCGGTCGAATGAAGCCCTTATCCAACGACTCTTGAAGTTGTTTCATCATTTCTTGCATTTCAGTTGAAGCAAGACGGTACGATGAACGAGCTATCGGAGAAGCTCCAGGGATCAAGTCAAAATACGAAATTCCACTTGTCTTTCAGGTGGCACACCAGACAAGTCTTCCGAAAACACATCCTGGAATTCAGACACAACACGCACATCGACCACAGGTTTTATTTTCAACATTGGCATCAATAGCATATGCCAAATAAGACTCACAACCCTTAGCAACTAGCTTTCGGGCCTTAGCAATGGTTAACAGACAAAGATCCCCACTTCTCCTATCCCCATATATGCAGATCTCTCACCCCTTTGGAGTAGTTATCTTTATTATTCTTTTCTTGGAAACTATATGGCCTCATTCTCGATCAACCAGTCCATCCCGATTATTACATCAAACTCACCGAACTCTATTGGAATCAAGTCAAGATTGAAGACTACATCTTCAATTACTAATGTATAATTACGATATACTTGATCTACTTTGACTAAAGTATTACTAGCAGTTTCAATATCAAGCACATCAGATAACTTAGACAAAGGCATTGACAGTTGTTGAGCAAAAGCAGTAGACACAAATGACCGATTGGCACCAGAATCAAACAGAACTCGTGAAGACATAGAATTAACAATGAACATACCGTGACCACCACCGGGTCTTCCTTAGCCTCTTCTGTTGTGATTTGGAATGCACGAGCAGGTGCCCTTTGTGGCTGGTTCCGGTGGCTGACTGAACCACCACTTGATCCCCCAAAAGATCATCTCGAAGATGAAGCTGTTGGAGTTCCCTTTTTACAATTTCTACTATAATGCCCCAGTACACCACACTTATGGAAGACATCGGTTTTTCGTGGGCATTCATTTTGGTAGTGGCCCAATTCTCCACAACAAAAGTAAGCACATCCATTAATGCACCGAACAAAATGTTCAAGTCGACATTTATTACAGTACTGCGGTTCCGTGTTGATGGAATATGCACGAGCCCAATTAAATGAAGCAGAGGATCGACGGTAGGACTGCTGAGATGAGTACTAAGACGAACGAGATGAACCCGAGTAGCCTCCCTCACGTTGGTGTTTCGGCGGTGATGGCTTGAAACAACCATCTCAACGTACTACAATAATTAATGGGGTTACATTAGATTAATGATAATTAACATGAATTTTAATAAAAATCGGGCATGACTCGTTCGCACGGATTCAATATCCTTGTTTGGTTCTAAACCATCATTCTGAATCATAAGATGAAGTTATAAAATACTTTTACTAGATTACAATATCTATCATCAATCCATAAGACATTACATGTCTTGATATATATAGGTCAAACATGATGGTAGACAACTACCCAATTACCTCCCAAGTGCATAAACATAGCTTTGCCGAAGTTAAGGCTTCAGAGCCGGCAATCACCTTGCCAATTTACAAGTTTTTAAAGTATATAGCTTAAGTACTTGTAGCTTGGGCTAATAATTTCTCTTTAAAAAATTATAAAAATTAAATTCTTACATATTGATTAACATAATTAAATCACTCAATTATCGTTTTAGCGTATAATTAGTAGCGTAAATATTATATTAAATTTGAGGATGTTACAAATCCTCCCCCCTTTAAAGGATTCCGCCCACGGAATCAATCCAAAATTTTCAAGAGGCTTTTAGTAAGTATAGCAATTATATGTAGACTATGCTTAGTTAATGCCGTCGGATCATCCAACCCAGACTTATAGATAGCAACATTGCTATATAAGTATTGGGTTAAATAACCCATTAATAGCATATTAGTGACATAGTCACTATTACTATTTCGATAATGATCTATTATGTCAAATTGTTTAAAGATTCACTTCTTACGTACTTACTTCTTATGCATGATATTTCATATCCATAGCAATGTTCAGTTCATTGCAGGATCGCTATTCACATTAAGGATATATTTTCACGTTCATTCTAATATCCCTTCATTTGGGAATTAACCAGACGTGGCACTTTTGTTTTGGAATTACATTGCAGTGACCTTTATAACGAGTCACACTTTATATGTTTCTTTCTCCTTGAACCTTTTACCAGTATAGGTTCATTACTTGGTCAAGTATATAACACTTGTTAGTTTCTAATGTACTTAACTACTTGGTTAACTTATATAAATAGGTTCAACTTATTATTAACGACAATGTTGTCGTTATTTAATCAGTATTTAATTATCAGGTTTGATTCGGAGGCATTATGCTTCATTCCTGACCACCAGTACGTGGCTTAATATCACGATACCTTTTAGTAGTTTTCAGATGATAGGTATACTT
This sequence comes from Centrapalus pauciflorus, assembly GCA_020465985.1. NCBI lineage: Eukaryota > Viridiplantae > Streptophyta > Magnoliopsida > Asterales > Asteraceae > Centrapalus > Centrapalus pauciflorus. The sequence continues at coordinate 93,325 of JAANYP010005763.1, read as the reverse complement.
GATATTACAAGTTTCTTTTAGTAGTATATTACGGAACCGCCAGGCTTAAGGGCCTATATGCGATCCTTAAACAATTTCATATCTTGAGAATTACCTAGAAGAAGATAAGCTCAACTAATGGGACACTGAAATTTACATGCTGATTAGATCTTTCAGCCAGTCTCCGGAATTTCTCATTTCAGTTGCATTAACAGCAACCCTCCATTTTTAAAGGGATATGAAGGTACTCCCTCCTCGGAGATGATATGGCCAAGAATTCGACCTATTTAAATTTAGATTCAACTTTTAGCAGACCAATTGTATTTAAAATATCTGACATTAATTTTAGTAATTATGCCAAATTATAAATAAGTATATATATATATATATATATATATATATATATATATATATATATATATATATATATATATATATATATATATATATACATATATATGTATATACACACACATACATGTTTGCATTTAAGCTTATAAAGTTTAAATTGTAATTTATACCTAGAAATCGCATTTAAAAAGTTTTTACATAAACTTATCTTGCGAAGTGTTTTCAACATCACACAAGGATGTATATTATATTCAAATTCTATTTCTGAATAAATTAGGGTATTATTGATAAATGATAACTAATTGATCCAACATATGTCAGCATATTAGGATTATTAGATCCATAGGTGCAACTAGTGCATTTGTGAGTTCAAACGACATCACCAAATGTATATTGACCACACCAAGTATGAAATGAGGTCCTTGGTACATTCCTCATGAAACTTTCAGTTAATTATATTCAATTCGTAGATCAATGTCTAAGAGGTATAAAGCATCTTGCCATCCATCAACTGATCCTCAGTATAAGGCAATGAATACTTATTTTGGACTGTTACTCAGTTTAGTTCACGGTAACCTATGCACCTTACTAGTGAAGTCCTTTTTATCAATTATAACCAAAGCACCCAAAACGGGGAACTCGGTATAATGAATCCCTTATCCCGCAGTCTATAATCAACTGTTCGATACATAATTTGGCATTCAACTTTTGGAATTCATTAAATTATTAATAAGTAGTAGGTCTTTACATGAGCCCTTGATTACTTCAATTATACAAAAATGTTATCAACTTTAGTAGAACTTTACTTGAGTCCCAACTTGGGCTATTAGATATAGTTATTATCATTTGGTTTGAGGATGTAATACCTCCCATATTTCTCATATACGTATGAAATTTCAATCTCAATATAATTGTTTCACTTATAGATCATTTGGATTGCGAGATATTTCATTACTTATATAATTAGCAGAAGATCATAATTCCATAACTTTTCCCAATGAGGGACTTCTCTTTTAACATCCTAATCATGGATGTGTATTTTATTCTTCTTTATATTTCTTTTTCACAATCTCAATATACATCGCCCTTTAAGTCTTACGACGTATTTTGGTCTTTGATAAAGATGCATGTATATACATATTTTGGAATCCGTTGTTTATTTCAATATATTAAAGCTTCCAACTGTTAGGCACTTAGCGGCCTTTAATATAAGAATGAATTATTTGTATTTACTTTCATTACTTCGTGTACTGAGTTTCATAATAGTTATTTCCAACCATTTTCTTATAGATTTTAAGAGAAGCTATGGGGAGAACAACTCACCCATCGCATACTTCCCGCAGAGGGTCATGATTGTAGTGCATTACAATGACATTTGCTACATATTAGCTAGCATTCATTATAATCTCATCCCAAGTTATAAACTCATGCTATTTTGGTCATAGTATCCTTGGAAAATAATCCCAAATTGGCTTGAGATACATATTATAGTTTACTTGTTTTCCAACATATTCATAGATGGATTCAGTTATCACCATATAATTCCATCAAGGAATCATAGAGATTTATTGCTAATTAACATCATTCATTATAGTTTCAAAACACATCATTATTATCAGTGCTTATAACCTTTAATGTGCAAGGTATTCAAATCTCTCACTTGAGAATCAATATCACGAGGCAGCAGTAAAACCTTTATTAGGCATTTTTTTCACTATACGCCTCTTTTCATAATTAAATATCAGTCTCTATATTGGCGGTTAGCTCAGTATGTTCAGCCATCAAGCTGCATGACATTAAGCGTATATATACACGCATTAAGTATATGGTCGATATTATTATCATCCTAAACCCATACCCATCCTAGGCCACATCAGATTTTAACTTATGTTATAATATTGTTGCCTAGGCGGCCAATACAAGCTTCTGAAACCGAGATCACAGTAGACTATCGTCGACTATACTCATGCAATGAACATCGGCTCTGATACCAAATTGAAACACTCGTCTCAATGTAATATAATAATTAATGGGGTTACATTAGATTAATGATAATTAACATGAATTTTAACTAAAATCGGGCATGACCCATTTGCACGGAGTCAATATCCCTGTTTGGTTCTAAACCATCACTTTGAATCATAAGATGAACTTATAAAATATTTTTACTAGATAACAATATCTATCATCAATCCATAAGACATTACATGTCTTTATATATACAGGTCAAACATGATGGTAGAGAACTACCCAATTACCTCCCAAGTGCATAAACATAGCTTTGCCAAAGTTAAGGCTTCAGAGCCGGCAATCACCTTGTCTTTACTAACTTCACCTGAGGTATATAAAAGTGAGGGGTTACCAAATAAAATTTGCAAAGTGAGTTACTAGATCGATTTGGAGTGCAAAACATACACCACGTAAAAGTAAGGAAATGATTATGAAATGACAAGTGCAATATCTTTTAATAAAAATGATGTGGGCATAGCCTATTAATTTGCATAGGTTGACAAGTGCAATATCTTTTAATAAAAATGATGTGGGCATAGCCCATTAATTTGCATAGGTTGCGGTACGTGACCCGCTAACCCGTTGTTGCCAACAACTATGAATCCATGTCCAGCTGCGCAACTCCAACTGGCTTCCATGTCTGTCCACCTACCCACGAGCTCATGCGGTGTAGGAATTTATACGCACAAACACAAAGTAAGGCGCTAATAATAATAATGATAATTTGGACGTCCAGTGAGGCCAATGAAATGAGCATAGCCCAAAATGGGTTAATCAAGAATAATCATATGAAAATGGGATGAATAATCATCATGTGTAGCATGAAATCCAATGTATGTAACTGGAGGTATCAAATGTGGTATGTTGGCCATAGGCCATGATTAAATAATAAAACTGCCAACTAGGGCAGTATGCCCAAACCATTGCAATGCATCATATAATATGATGATGCCAAATAGATATGCACAATGTCATAAATAAAATAAACATGCAATTATGTATGCAACACACATATCAATAAAAGAACTCATAGTACAATAGGCTATAATAGCCTTTAATGCTCAATATGGCCAATAAGCCACTTTAATGCCCTGAATTGACAACCAGCACTCCTTTCAGCTCCAAACCTATCAATTATTGATATTCAAGGTACTCATTAGCTTATTGTAGTATATCATAAGGTTTGGAAGTCATTTGAAGTGATTAAGCATTTTCGATTTAAGTTTCCGAATTTACCGACACCGTTGCGCCTCTTATTAAGTTTTATAAACTTTTGGGCGTCATTTGATGATAATTTATGTATTATATAAGTATGGAATGACCCTATGAGGTTATAGTACCATTATAGGGCTTAAAACAAGTATTTTGGGTGTACAGGGGCTAAACTCGGCGAGTTAACACACTGGAAACGAGCTTTGGTACTACCAGGCACTATACTCGGCGAGTAGTATGGGAACTCGGCGAGTTCCCCCTGCCCTGCAGTCCAGAATCGTCCTTTTTGACATCCTGCTTGCATCCATCTCGTTCCAAACTTAATTCCAACATGTAAAAACACCATAAAACTTCATTTTATGCTATATTTGATGTATGTAAACATAAAGGAACATTATTTAACATCTAATCTCACTGAATCATCCTAAATATATGTATATAATTCCTCATATTTTCATAAAGAAACCAATTTGGGTTTTCATTGTTTTCTCCACTTCTTGCACTTATGAACTCCAGAAAATCTTTCTATTTCTTCCACAATTCCAATTATACTTTAAACATGGAAGTACTTTCCATCCCTTATCAATTTCAAGGGTTGTAGATAATGAAAAGTAATTAGAACACATACAAGTAAGGATAATAAATGTTTACCTTTGGTTTCTTGTATGTATATATATATATATATATATATATATATATATATATATATATATATATATATATATATATATAGAGTCAGGTTCTATGAGGCACCATATGCATCGGGAACCAAAAAAGAACCAAGCACAACCCTTGGATTAAATGATCATTGGTGCATTCGCGGTGCACAAAAATTGTTATGCATAAGGGTATTTTGGGAAAAATAATATATCTAATCAAATAAAATTTAATTCTACATTAATTGAATATTGAATCAAATAACCAAACAATAAATGCTAAATTAAATTACTTGATACACTTCAAAAGTTATAAAATCTAAACATATTCAAAAAAGATGATTTGATGTTGATGCATCTAATGTTAATCTTTCAATTCGTGATGCATCTCGGTTTAATTAATCCTCATCTTCGGCCATATTCATCATCTTCTTCATCCCACCATCATGCATCATCGAAATGGTGATGCAAATTCATCTTTAAACATGATGCATCACATTTCTTCATCCTCATCTTCGGCCATATTCATAATCATTTTCGTTTCACCATCATGCATCACCAAAATGATGATGCATTTTTATAGGATTCATCTTCAAACACGATGCATCTTCATCGTATTCATTTTCAAGCATGATGCATATTCATGAGATTCATCTTCTAACACGATCTATCTTCATAAACACGATGCATCAGAATCGTCTTCCATAAACATCGGATAAACACGATTAATTTTAAAAGTTTTTCATTAAGAAAATGAATAAAAAAACCGATCATACCTTCAAAACGAGATCATTCCATGAATTTCCATCATCATTATCATCGCAAATTCATCATCATCTTCATTAGAATGCATTGTGTTCATCGTTCATTTAAATTTTTATCGGTTATTTAAACGTTCATCGTTCTTCTTTGGTTCAACACGATGCATCTTTGGTTCATCGTTCGTCGTTTTCGTGTTCGTCGTTCATCATCAACGATGCATCTTTGGTTCATCGCTCGTCATCTTCGTGTTCGTCGTTCATCATAAATGTAATGCATCTTTGTCTTCAACGTGTTCATCATCGTGAACCATCCATCATCTTCGCTATCTTGTTTGTTTGAACCATCATATTCATCTTCAACGTGTTCATCACCGTAATGTATCTCCGTCTTCAATGTGTTCATCTTCGTTCATGGTGAACCATCATCGTCAACGTGTGTACATCTTGTTAGTTCGAACCATCTTCGAACCACCACCAAGACACGAGAGAGAGAGAGAGAGAGGCGGTGGAGGTCGGCGAGGTTCGACGAGGTTGAGAGAGAGAGAGAGAGAGACGTTGTAACCCAAATAAAACCAATCTATTTTCATATGTTGTCTTTTACTCGAACTAGACACCCTTGCAGAGGTAATGCAGACAAGATTTGGCAAATTCTTTGGGACTGAGAAATCATACACAGGATATAAACTAAAGCACTTCGTCTTTGACTGCCTAATAGAATATTTGGACTCAAAATAAAGTCAATACTCAAAATGTGGATTTAGAGTATGGATGAACCAACCTGCATTCAAAATACGGTCAATACTCAAAATGAAGATTCTTTAATATTCTGTTGCATAATTTACTCCATGATTGTAGGGGTTTCAAAATTTAACATAATTTTAATTTAAATGATATAAGATTTTAATTAATTAATTATACATATATTTAGATTTCTAAAATGCCCTTAATGCATTTTTGGTTCCCATTTGGTTCCCGATGCATATGGTGCCCCATAGAACCTCAATCTATATATATATATATATATATATATATATATATATATAAATATATATATATATATATATATATATATATATATATATATATATATATATATATATATATATATATATATATATATATATATATATATATATATATATATATATATATATATATATATTCAAAATTATACAACACCAGCTAATCATCATTAAAATTCTTTGAAATATCATCTTTCAATTCATCCTCCTTTTTAACTCCAATTCCTATGGAGAAAGGAGAGGAAGAAGAATACATACATACATGAATACATAAATGATTACCTTGAAATTCCAGGGTTTAATTACACAAAATTTATGAATTCTCTTGGCCATCTTAAAGAAATCCACTGTCCTAGCTCCTTGTCTCTCAATATGCTAAAAGTGAAAAGAGAGAAGAGGATTGAGGGGGACATCCACGATTTGGGGTTTTAATATAATCCCAATTGGTTAAGAATGTTTCATCCACATCCCTCATACTTTGCCTCTTCAACCTTTGTCACCCCTTCTTTATTCTCTTCATTTTACATTCTTAAATCTTATATATATATATATATATATATATATATATATATATATATATATATATATATATATATATATATATATATATAAATTGCTTGTACTTAGAGTTTCAGAGATTGTACATGATTATATGGCTTGCCAATTTACAAGTTTTTAAAGTATATAGCTTAAGTACTTGTAGCTTGGGGTAATAATTTCTCTTTAAATAATTTTAAAAATTAAATTCTTACATATCGATTAACATAATTAAATCACTCCATTATCGGTTTAGCGTATAATTAGTAGCGTAAATATTATATTAAATTTGAGGGTGTTACACGGCTGAGTAGGATTAGCTTAGGTGGCAGCAGACCCAATCGTGTACCCAGACATAATCAGAATTTGTTCGACATTTCTGACAGCCTCCAGTAAGCCAAAAAATGTGGGGTAGCAGACGTTGCTCATAACCCTCCTGATTTCCAAGTCAATACCAGCCTCAAATCTAGTCACTTTCCTTTCTTCGGTATCAACTTGTTTATTTAAATACACCACCCTTTGTCCCGTATGAATGTCAATTTCCTATAATTACTAGATCATATCCTATCTTAGTTCATATCATTTCTTATAATCAGTACATTCGATAACCTATGTTTGATCCCAATACCTCCCAGACACTTGAATCTCAAACTACTGCTTTGATACCATACGTTGTGACACCCATGCCACAATAACCACAATTACATCACCCAACGTTTAATCACAACCATAATTAAACGTTGATCCGAAATTTATTAGTACATTACAGGAAATTGAAAATAAATAATTAAAATAAAAGTCAAACACCCTATGGTGCTACAATTTCCCAATCTAGTTTCTACATACTCAATATGTGTTACAAACCATCCCAAATAATAAAATGATATCCCCATATATCATTTACCAATTGAGTAGTAGAGATTTTCAAATACTTCAAAATATATGACCTAGCTAAAAGGTCCAGCAGCGGATTTACCCTTTCCTGAAAAATGTAAACAACTAAAGGATAAGCAATGCTTAGTGAGTACAGAGATTATACATTCTACAAATCTTTATGCAGCACACAATGATTAACATCGGCGACAAACGCTCTGCACACCTTCGCACACAAAGTACGGTATCACATACGAGCATGCAGCTCCATCGTGCCATTGCACGGAATAACACATTCAATTGAGGCAGAATTTACCATCGGGGATGCTACACCTGCCATTCAGGACCTCGGAGGGATCAGCTCCAGGTCATATAGCCTCGGTAGCATCGATTTACCAGTTATAGCTCGAAAGCTCCTCACAAGATGCACAACAAAGAACACGGAACATGTAATAACATGTAAGCAAGCAACAATGTGCATCAAAATACAAGCAAGTTAGTAGAGTGCCAAATGAAAATGAATCAACATGCCTCAATGAACAACAGCTAACATAAAACAAATATAGACGTATACAATCATAAGTACTCACAGTGGGTGCATTAAGTAACCTCAAATCTTATTATTTCTCCTCGGGCTTTCAACCGGAATTCACAAATTACCCTACTGTGTGTTGTTAAACACCACAAGGGACCTGTTACATTTTCATAGGAAAATACCATCAAAGTCTGTTTAATAATGATTTCCATCAAGTTCTACAATTTAAAGTGTCAAATCTTTGGATTCACCATCCGAATTTCATAATTAAAATCCAAGGTTCAGATCGTTATTAAGTCTAAAGAACCCACCATTAAATGTCCTATTATAATGCTAAAGTTATCTCAAAAATATGATTTTTAGACCAAAAGTTCGGGTCCTTTGAACCAGAACCGAATTTCGCATGAACTGAGGCCGACTCGCCGAGTCACCCTACTCGACTAGCCGATTCGAGGTCCGAGATTCGGATCCTCGGCCGAATTCCAATATACCCGAGAAACTTAACCCGAAGTCCCATCCGAAGTTCGGGTCCCCCACCCAAAGAAGGGTCATATCCGAAGTTCGACCCTGCCCAAAATTCAGGTCTCAACACTTAGAAAATTTCTTATCGGTTTGGTGTTCTTGGCGACTCGCCGAATAACCCATCCGACTCGACGAGTCGACCTGCTGAACTGCAGGTCGCAGCTACGGGTTTTACCCAAAATTCTTGCCAATCTCGGTTTTTGTTACATGCAATCCTTACAAATGATATAATAACATATATGGAGTGTTTCTAGACTATTTTCCTTATCAATAACATCCAATTTCGTCCAAATTTGACCAGAAATCCAAAAATTATTCAAGAACACAAAAGTTTATAAAAATTCATATTTCTCACTTTTTTGGTTGAATCAGTGAACGATTCTTGTTTCTGATGCCTCTAGGAACTTCAATTGATGTTTTCCATCTACAACACACATGCAACAACAATTTCTCATATTTAAAATCTGAATTTTTGTATTTAACTCTCCCAAATAAAACCCCAAACTTAGAAATCATATATCTTACCTTAAAATCTGATTTGAATATTGTAATATCAGCTTCTATCATGAATTTTTTTTCTTCCAAATTATCGATCTCCAGCATAAATATAGAGAGTGTTGAGAGTGTTTTGAATGTGAGGAGTTGTAAATGAATAATGAAAGACTCAAGAGTCTTTTTATTCTTCACTTTCGGTCATTGGCACAAATGACCCTTCCACTTGTGCATCTTCTTTAAATGAAGTTTGAATCTTTATTTTATCACCACCAACATTTAAATTTCATCATACATAATTATAATTTTGGAATTCTAAAATTTCTTAATTATTTAACATAACATACAAATTTTAAATTTCTGAATAAATATTTTTCATTGATAATCCCACTTGAATACAATTAATACGAAATTTAAACTAAATATTCTCGATTACATCAATTTAAATCATAGGATGTTACAGATACAAATCATTGAAAATTTATAACTTTAATACAAACAGTTGACAACAGAATTACAAGTTCAATAAACTTACAGCAAGCTATCTGCTATACATGTTGAGTACATACACCAGTTACTGATTACAAAATCCCAAAGATATTGTCATCAAGTGCTATTAACATTATCATTATATAACGGCTAATACCAGGATCCCAAAAGCAACGCCAATCCCTACTTCTGCGGCTGCGGATCCCCATTCTGATTGTCTGAACATGTTAGACTCGAAAACGTAAGTTGGAAAGCTCATGAGTACGCGAGGGTTAGACTATGCAGAATAAACACAAACACGTAGTGCATAGCACACAAACATATCTATATCTCAATTTCTGGCAATCGTCCACATATCTCAGATATGATCATGAAAGAGCATGAGATCCGGAACGTTGTATATCACAATCCCTGTGGGGACACTTCCCCGGTTAACAAACCTCACACAGTAGTGGTTAGAAAATCTCTCTAGCTCAGTAGCGACCTGGCTACAGGCCATGTCGTATATATACGCTCGAAAGACTGGTTAAGAACAGTCAGCCCGCGCGATCACCCATCGCAAGTCACAGTCCGTATGGAACTCATCATTCCTATGAAGACCTCCCCTTACGGGGCAGTCCTCAGCGTCTAGGTCCCACAAATTGCAATACGATATCAATCATAACTAAGATAGAGTAATTAAGTTGCGGAATTATGAATTACAGTACAAACATTAGAATTAAGTTTAATACAATTTTAGTACGAGTTACAGTTTTCAAATTAAACTTATAAAGTGTACAAGACTAATCTAATACATATCACCATACGATCAAGTAAATCTACCCAGATCACCACATTTATCATCGTCATATCAGTACCAAAAGGGTCGTTTGAGTAGTGGTCTATGAAAACTTCAGCTTGATCTTGGGAGACCTAAGAACTAGGCCCGGCAGGTGCTTTCCCATTATCTTTTCCTGTAAAAAGGTTTAACAACAACTATAAGCAATGCTTAAGTGGAAATATAGATTTGTCAGATTACATGCATACAACAAGCGGATAGTGGGTAACAAGCGTGATATAACATGACTGCCGCTACAGCCACGCAAGATTGAGACATAGTAACATAGAGTTAGATGATGTCCAGGCCACGCTCACGCTTTTAGTGGAAGCTATCCACTCAATACTGGGCTAGCTACCAGCAAACATCGTGGAGGGAGCATTAGAGTAATCAATACCAAATTCAATAAAACTGGTGAGATAGCAAGGTCTAGAACAATAGACCGACAAGGCTAATCATGCTAAGTTGAATCAATACATCAAAGATACGAGCAATGATGAAAGCATATATAAACAAGGTCATGATAGCAATCTCGACTTATAACAATAACTGAACTGAACTGTAAGTACAAAGTATGCAGAAGGATAAGTCAAATAGCCATCATGATCCACAGGGCATCACCGAACCATGGTGAGCATAGTTCACAATCCAGCTGAGCATAAATGAAAGCCAAAGTAAACTATCAACAACAATATGTCTCAACCTGAATCAAGCATGTAAAACTTAATATCTATAACTCACAGTTTGTACTGAATTAATCATGCTGTTGACTTTATCAATCAGATTTCTCCACCACCGGAGTTATCTCAGGATTTAATCTTTGACTTTCTGGACTTTAGCTTGGCTTTATAAACTTTGACCCACTTTCAGTACTTTAACTTTAAACTTTATTACTTTGTTAAGAAATTATCTGAACCTGTCTAGAATTTATCATTGCAAAACATTAACTTTTTAGCTTTCATAACTTATCATATCATATCACTTTAAGTTGAATCATCATCAAACTTTGAATTTTATTGACTTGATTCTGATAACTCATAACATATTTTCATTGTACTTTATGCCCAAAATCACATATAAGTATATTACACACACTTACTTAAAAATGATAAGGCTCTTATTTATAAATTTAAAACCATCCGAAATGGGCCATCCGAGTTGGGCATGCGGATCATCCGAATTCGGATCAGCAACCATCTGTCACACCCCGTTACCCCGGTTGGCAACGAAGCATGGCGTCGCGGAGACATAACCATAATCATAACGAATGACCAGTATATGGACGTTTTCAAAAATACATCGATAAAACTTTAAAATATAGTAATGTTATACATAGCCTGATATGAAGAAAAAGAACTTCGCACAATACAGAGATTTAAGTACATAATTAAAGTATTCAAAATAATGCAGCTAAATCTCCGGTAGTTTTGAAAATGCATGCGACTCCTTAGGTGCAGAAGCTTGAAAGAAAATACGTCTGAAGGCACACTTGCCTTAGTTTCCTGAAAATACACGCTAAAATACGTCAAAAAAAATATTGGTGAACTCATAGATTTACACGTAAATCTGACTTATATGGACAACAATAGTAGAGTTGTATTTATAAAATCATAAGTTCCATGTTATGTATTACATATAAACCATCATGCAACCGAAGCTTAATTAAAAATGAGTTTGTCCTGTGCAGTATTCCCATACGTAATACCATGTGTTAAATATATATGCACTCGCTGTTAGCTGACCCGAACTAACCCGAATGGGGGACATGACTCCCGATAGATCTATCCATAATATATTTGCGCATACAAATAAATGCAATTAACGGTTCATGATATAAGGGCTGATGGAACCACATGTGTAATACATAATAGAAATGAAGTTGTTTTCGTGTCCATATAAAAATGAAACATGCATTTCAACCCCAAAACATAACAGTGTGAAAATAGGGGCTATGAGGACTCACCGAGCTTGTGATGGCAAAAACGAGCGTAAAATGCTATTTATGCACCGGGTGAGTTTAATCGAGCCCTAAATGATAATAGGGACTTAATATCTCTAAATATATGATAATATATATATTTATAGATTTTTATGTCTTAAATCACCCAACAATTACAAGTTTATAAATAAAACCCACTTAAAACGTCAAGTTTATATATATATATATATATATATATATATATATATATATATATATATATATATATATATATAATTTTCCAGCTTTTTAGAAGGTTTTTCGGCCTACTTTGCGGCTGTTTTTGACCAAGCTCCAAAACGTTTTAGGCTTTGGTTTTCTAGGACATTAAACTACTATATACAAAGGATTTTTAGAATCAAGAACGGTTATTTTTCAAGATGTTTAGGTTGGGGAAAAAGCTTGTCGAAAACCCTACGTTGGCCATTTTTGAGCTGTCAAACTTTCGGTTTCCCAAATAATTTCTGGAGGTCTTAAACTCCAAAATAAATTATGAAAACTTCCAGATCTATAGCTAAGACATAGAACTAACTTTTGAGACAAGAATCAACTCATTTTGTTAAGTTATGAATTAGTTATGATTTTTCAAAGTCGATATAAATTTTCTGCCGAAAATCCGCAGTTTATAAACTTGAAATAACTTATGATTCTTGTTGTTTATTCAAAGACTACTTGTATAAAAGTTATAGAACAAATATATATCACTTGTTTTCATAATATTTACACTTATATGATGTGTTTATATATTTATAAACACATTTGAAGAAACAACTTAAAAACAAAAACTAGAAATTTATAAACTTGAGTTTTTATGAAACTTGTTGTTGTTGGTGATTATATATATTATGCAAGACTTATATAAACATAAATATAAGATGAAATAAGCTAGTTTTTACTTACTTTGATGTGTTAGAGGAATGAAAATGAGTAGAAGACTTGATCTTGAAAGAGTTGCACAAAGAATTCTCCTTGAACACTTGAAGAACAAAAGAAAATTTTGAGGTGGTGTTTGTGTGGTCTTTGGGGCCGGATTTGAGAGAGGGAGAAGGAGAGTTTTTGAGTTGATGAAAGTGTGAAGAATGAAGTGGGGAAATGCCCTCTATTTATAGAGGAAAAGAGAGGTATTGTAATCAAGGAAGACATGGGAGATGGAGTGTGATCTAAGTGAAGTGAAAGGAAATGGTGTGGAAAAAGTGATTTGATTGTGCATGAGTTTTCATATAAAAAATTGAAGTCAATTACTACACATGTACTAGCCCTAAGGCTGGACATGTGAGATAATTTTTGTGTATTTTCATTTTTTTTGTATAAATGTATTTAGAAATGTATTCTTGTAGTTCCTTTTTCTTGTAAATTCATAAATACTTTTGGATGCATTGTTTTAATGAATTGTTTTAGTCTTGCATAATTAATGTTAAGTAATTGTATTAGTGTATGATTAGTGTCACTAATCATAATTTAATTATGTACTTAGTTGAATTAATCCCTCATATTGTCAATTGATCGGATTAATTGATTTCGCGATTCATCGCACCGATGAATTTGATTCTAATTGAGTTGAATTTTCTAATAAACATTGTTAATTACCTTGATTAATTTCTAATGACCACTGATTAGGTTATAATTGGCTATTAAATTTAGATTAGGTCATCGTTGCTAACCTGGTTTAGTACCGGATGTTACAACATCCGTAATTTGGCATCCGGAATGGTCATCCGAATATTGATCATTCGCGCTCGGATCATCCGAGTTCAGATTAGCACCCATCCGAGATTGGGTCCCATCCGAATTCGGATCCAACACTTGGATATTTTCCAGATTTCTTTTATCACTTTACACATATTTTGTGACTGAAATTTATTAATATCAGTTTAAATGCACTCTTTTAACACTTTTAACATGAAACCTAACATAAAACATACCAAATTAGCCTCTTTTTGACTGTTTTCAACAGTCCATCGAACACACACACAAAAACACATAGTAATTTCGAAAATCATAGTTATAGTTCGAATCAGATGCTGAAATTTAATATATTACTTCTTTAGTACTCGATTTACATGAATGCATAAGAATATGTAACATGCAACAACATTCTTATGCTAGATCTTAAATTCGGTTTTTCTCAAAACCGAACACTAAACCCTTATAAATTCGAAATTTTAAGTAAACCTTTACCTTGAAATCTTGTAGATTCTTAATATTTGATGTTTGTTTATAATTTCCTTGGCTTAAAAATCAGAATTTGTTGCAATTAATTCTTCTTGATGAAGAAAATGGATGAGCCGTAAGTTTGAAGAGAGAGAGAATGAGAAAATTGAATTCCTTTAATGGTGATAAATGAGCATTTACTCATTTTGGGGTTTTATATAATCAACTTTGCTAAATGTGAAATTTAACCCCTACACTTTTGTATATTACATCTCTTTTAAATTTGATCATCTTAATAATTTATAACAAATATATAACTTAATTAAAATATTTTCATTACTTAATTAAATTACAATACAAATAATGTAATTAAATTACATTATTAACTCAAAAACAGAAACTAAAATTGGGTTAAAAGCTAGGTTGTTATACGGACACCCTAGAAAGGATCTCACTTCATGCACATGAAACACATATAATCACAAGAATAGAAACATACCTGAGGTTCACATCCCTGTCTCATACACATCACGTATAATAGTCGAAGCAACATATGTAAGACTCGTAAAATAATCCTGTGGTTGGAAAAGACTCGAGTATTCACTTGTCTATCTGATCAATTCACTGAACCCTGTGATCATTGTTTCGTCCTGGCTCGCTGTTTACCCGTCCCTGTATACAAAACGGATCCCAGACTGTTAATACAACCCAACAGATACTCAAGCAGACTCATACCCCAACCCCGTAACTGAATCAGACCCCAAAAGTAACCCCAAGCGGACCCCAAAGACCAAAATAGAGTTCCAGCCCAAAACAGGTTGATCGCGGTACGCACTCATCCCATCGCGGCCGCGCTCAAGCCATCACGGCCGCACTGACCATCCCGGCCCGCGCCCAAGGATATCGGCCACACTCACCCCGAACCGCTACAGAACCCTTCGCAGCCGTATAAACTCGATTTCCAGAACATATAAACTCAAAAGAAACACACATACGTCTATCTTACAGGCTTAGAAGCCAATCCCCATGAATTTCAGCCACATATATCTCGAATTTAAGCTACCAAATTCAAGCTTTTTTACCTCTTTAAGCTAAGAACACCAAAGATTGGTGATTAAAGATGAATCCACAACAACTTGCTTAGATTTCTGTCTCCCTTTTTCTATCCAGTCACTACACGCATACACGTTCTCAGGTTTCTAAATAAGGAAAGGAAGAAGGAAGTTCAAATGAAGCCATTTATATACCATTTCAATTTTTAGTAACCCGGTACCCATTAGTATGAACCCGAAATCGTATTTTCACTATTAATATCAATTCAACCCATTTAATCCTGTGATATCATGATTATTTTTATTCCACTAAAATTATAATCTGGTGCCATGACACACTCGTCGTAAAGCGTTCCAATAATTTATAAAAACACCAATCACCTTAACTTATAACTAGGGTAAGTGGGATCGTCTCCTCAGCCCTGCTCCCGGGGTGTGCTGGGGTACGCTGGAACTGCTCTCTAGCTCCAAAAGTTACTGTTTTGGTAGGGTACGGCGTGGCGTAGGCCTGCGCCCCTATCTGCGCCTTTGGCGCTGATATTTTCCGAGATGCTTCTAAATGACTTCTTAACCCCGATTGGACTTCTGCTCTACTCATTTATTGACTTTAACTCCGTTTAAACTTTAATCCTTCAATTGACAGATAAACAATTAAAACTAGCATTATACCAAGACTTTATACATAAAATAATATCATTTAAACACATTAAAGTTTATATAAAATTACCCTATCAAACCACCCCAACTTAAACCTTGATCGTCCCAAGCAAGAAAAATAAATAAGACTTTAATGTTTCAGATTTCATTTAACAAGCATATGATAATCCGGTGACTCTCTAATAAATCATCAAATTAATTACTAACCTTCATACTAAATATCCATGCATGATCAAAACTAAAAAATACATTTCTGTTACACTGTGTTAAAACCCTACTTTCAACACTTTACCTCCCAAACATTTCTCACCATAAACCACTTTTTGTTCAAGGTTAAATGCATGCAATTTTACCAGTTTTGACGTTTATAATGAACTCACTTATCATTTGATTTTTTTTTTCCTATTTAGCACAGTTATTAGTTATTTTATTAAGGGTTTGAACATGACTTTCTAACGAGTCTGTGTAACGGAAAATTAATCAACCGCTCCCAAACCAGTTGGCTTTAGGGGGTTAGGCATAAAATACCCCTCAGACTTCTTTTCCGAACTCGTTAGGCCACCCCTTACAATCTAAGCACCTACGTCTGACGGGTTTATTTGCAACACTCCCCTTTATTTCTTAGGTGTATCAATGTATTTTGAAATGTTGGTTTTGATAAAGTGTTCTATTCTTTGAAACCACACACAAGTGTAACATACTCAAATTCTTTTATTAATCTCATGCATGCATATTCATAATGACTCTTTTTAATAATTTTCAAATTAACTCGATCATCACTGATATCACTTGGTATTAATATATTTCCTAACTAGAATCATCATTTTAAGTTCCTTGCTCAAACCAAAATAAAATAGGGAGATAAGACCAGTGCATTTCTATTTTCAACTAGTTAATGAAACAACTACTATTCAATGGTGCACACAAAAATGCAAACTAATAACTAAAAACGAAAAATATGCAAAACTAAACTAACTTAAATGCAATAAACTAAAATCTAATTGAACGATTCATATTATGATTTAATTAAAAGGTGAATTAAATAATTTTAAGCATGTATTATTCAATGGTGCACACAAAAATCCCTAATTTTAAATGCACCTATAATTTACAATTAAAGTTTCAATTGATGTATTATTGGATATTTATCATTTCAATTTAAGCAAATTTCGTTCACAAATTTAAAAATGAGAAATAATGAGGAGAAATCCTCATTGTAGTTTTTTGAGCAAGCATAACGATAAGGAACCGACTTAGACATATAAAACGGTTTAAGTGAGAAAATACAAAGTGAAAGGGGTGTAATGTGCAATTAAGTCAAATAATGTTGGTACACCCTATGTGACGATAGCAGTCTAAGCAATCTAGCATTTTGGTTTAAGTAATATTCAAAGTATTGAGAATTAACGAGTGTTTGATATATATGTTTATATATGTTTGATAGTTATTGATTGTATGTTTGAATTTGATGTAAAGTATTACAAGAAGTTCAAACATAAAGTTCAAAGATATATTCAAGCATAAGTTGAAAACATAAGTTTCAATACTAAGTTAAATATGTGAAAGAGTAAATTTGAATTCTCTAAGGACTGGGATTCGAATCTAGGTCATATTCGAATGAGTTACTTAGGCAGATTCGAATGTACATTCTTAGGCAGATTCGAGAGTGTCAAGGGGACAAACTCGAATGGGCCTTGGGCCTGATTCGAGTTTGGCCCATGACAAACTCGAATGAGCCTCTATAATTAGGGATTAACTCGAATCATTAGGGGACTTTTTGCAGAATTCGAGAGAGATTAAGCAAAAGGCGATTTCGAGTTTATCAGAGTTATTAGTGTTGTTTCGGAGAGAATCAATTCGTAGGTGCGTCCGTCGTCGTTCGTACAGCTTATTGATAGTCTCCGTGTTCCGAGTGAGAGTTGTTACCGTCAACCCGTTAACGAGGATTCCGCACTCGTTGACGGTCTCGCGTCTAGATAGATCCGTAGTGTGTAGACCTTACAAGTGGTATCAGAGACTACGGGGTGTTCTTAGTGTTCTTCGTGTTCATAAAGATACATCCTAGGTTTCTTGACGCTTTTGGACGGTTATTCTCTCAAGTTTTCGTGTTTTTCATGTTTATCGAGCTTATCAAATTGGGATACGGGAAATACTTCGTGTTTATCACATTTTTGATCGAAATCTGTATTTTTCGTTGTAAAATATTTTATTTAATCTGTAAAACGTTAAGAAATCGAAGTGTTAGCCGTTTTTCGAGTTTGCGGCGCTCGATGCTGTTAGGAGTACTTAGGGTTTTTTCTTAGTCTCGAGTCTAACCAAAATCCGCTCCTTTCGAGTTTGAAAAATAGTGTTTCGAGTTTAGAAGGGTCGAGTTTGATTCGAGTTTGTGCTAAAGTCGACTAGGAGTCTCGAGTTTGCTGGGATTCGAGTTTGACTATTTCGAGTTTGCTTTGACATTCGAGTTTGAGACCTTCGAGTTTGTCACCATTTCGACTTTAATTGAATTTCATAACTTAATCGAATTTAATCCCAAATAGGTTTAAACTTAATTATATTCGAATCTACCTAAATTCGAAAGAATTAACTTAAATTAATTTCGAATTAAATTTATTAAGTTAAAATTCAATTACTTTTGAAACAATGACAAATTTACAAAGGTTTCTGGAGATGGATCAGCTAATACTCCGCCTAAGCTGATGAAACTTGAAGACTATTATTGGTGGAAAGATCGGTTTGCCGATTTTGTGCGTTTCAACGACATGCGAATGTGGATATGTATCGACGAAGGATACATTCCACCTATCTCAGAAGTTGAAGTCCGTCAAAGAGTCTTATCATATCAAATGATGAAGGAGGATGATAAGAAACTATATGAAGCTGAGAACCGAGCATTCTCGATTATTCGAATGGCTTTGCCTCAGGATATACTACACACATTCCGCAACCAAAAGACATCTAAGGAGCTTTAGGAGACGCTGGAAAAGAGGTGTGAGGGTAATACGAGGGTTCGGAGGAAGCGCATGGAGTTGTTGAAACAACAATTTGCTATTTTCAAGGCTTTGAAGGATGAACACCTGGACGACACCATCACCCACTTTTATCATCTGCTGACAGAGCTTAAGAGTAATGGCATTGAGTATAATGACACAGAAAAGAACAATAAGCTTCTTGATGCCTTACCAGCCAAATGGGCGATGTATGTGGCTATGATTAAGCTTAATGAAGATACCTACTATACTCAATCCTTGGAGGATGTAGTGGGAACGTTGCGGGCTTATCATTTTGAGATACTGAAGGCCGAAACCGATTATGAACAAGTCCAAAATCCAGCCATGTATTTTGGAAAATCAACAAAACCTTCAGCGACAGCTAATATGAAGACTGCTACAGCGTTTTTTACCGGACAAACGTCGTCACCAGCGGAGACTGATGACACATTGAATAGAGCGTTCTTAGGGTTGGGTAGATCGGAAGAACAGCAACCTCAGGCAACACATGCATCAACATCTCAGGGCTACTCTAAGATGCCCATGAGCGCTAAATCGGCCGAAGAACATTTGAACTTGCTTGCGTCATTTGTGGCCGCATATGGGAACTGCGTTTAATGGAAAATAAACGATCATGCACTCTGGGATGAAGACTATGATCAGGTAGACCCTGACGACCTTGAGGAGATGGATCTCAAATGGCAACTGGCCATGGTAACCCAACGGGTTAAAAGATCATCAAACGGACTGGGAGGAATCTGAATATGAATAATAAGGGGATTGGCTTTGATAAGTCCAAGGTCAAATGCTACAATTGTCAAGGTCTGGGAAACTTCGCCAGAGAATGTCAGAGACCGAAGGTAGATACTTACCAAGGGCAGAATCAGCATCATGGACAGTTTCAGAACCAGTCTCAACAGAGATACCTTCCGAGTTCATCTTCCAGTCAAGCAAACATAGCTGGTCTATTATCAAACGTCACATCAGACAGACAGCTGGATGGTACCTACGACTGGACCTCACATCCGGAATCTAATGCTAGAGCCTTCATGGCCGAAGTCACCGAGAGTGGATGTGAAGGGGAAGAGCAGACCACAAGGGATAGCAGTCCGATGTGGGTGGAGAAGTCGAATGATCAGACACTTCTGGAGTTTGCCGCTCAAATGGCCAACGTCGAATCAGATCGCACAAAGGTTAGTCTGAATTACTCTCTTTTCCATGAATTATGTGTGTTATGTGTTACTTCTAACGACAGGTTAAATGTAGTATTAGAATCACATAAGAACATATCTGCTCAAAATGAGTCTTTAAAATCTGATAATGCTAGCCTGAATGACATCAAGCAAGATCTTAGGGATAAGCTTAAGGCAGATGCACAAGATGTCGTAGTTCTAAAAGACAAGCTCAGTGAGCAATGTGTTAGATTAGAACTGATGTATGAGCATGTAGAGGCCTTGACCAAAGATCTTAAGACCAAAGAAGTAGAGCTAGCTGAAACTAAGGTGAAGGTAGCCGAGGCCAATAGTAAGCTAGAAAAGTTTAGGAACTCAAGTCTGAACCTAGGGAAAGTTTTAGATGCTCAACGCCAATCTAAAAAGCCTGTAGGTCTAGGATTTCATGAGATTCCTCCTCCTTTTAATGCAAACTATGTGCCTCAACCTCAGGAGAAAACTGAGAAATCAGTAGACTTAGAGGAATTACCTGCACCAGTATCTGAGCCTATAAAAGAAAATACACCTAAGGTGACTGATACAACCGTCAAGGTTAAGAAAGTCAAATTTGTGTCTTCCTCCAGTGAAACACCTGCAGGAACACATAAAATTGATTTTAATGATCAGGACGATGAATTAGTCGCAATAGATGTTCAAAAAGACCAGGACACAAGTGAGACACCTAAGACTAAGGGCACACACAAGAAGTCCATTGACAAGATCTCCTGCTTTAGATGTCATGAAAAGGGGCATGTTGCTTCTAACTGTCCACTTAGGAAAACTGAAGTTACACCTAAGACTGGGAAGCCAACACAATCTAAGCCTTCAACAAGTGTGGTAAGCACTAGTAGTTCTCAGAGTACCGAGAAAACTGTGCAGGCTGCACCAAAACAAGTTGTGAAACAAATACCGGTAAAGGTTTGACGAAAGGAAGTGGTTAGGACTAATTCACCGAATCGAGTCGTAAATCAATCTAGGTCTGGACCTCAACAACAATATAGGAGCACAACACCTAGCAGAGCATACACTCCAGTTAGGTCACACACTCCTATTAGACATCACACACCGGTTAGAGCTCAGGGTTCTCAATCTGAAATGCCACATAATCGTAATTATTCAAGAGCTCCACAACAAATGCCTACACAAAGGCAAAGAGTGAATTTACATCACACGGCACCACAACAAACTTCTGTTCAACGACCCAAGTCACCTGAAAGGCGAGATGGGTATTTGAAAGAGTTTAAGTATGTGGACGAGAATGGTATAACCAAGTCAGTTATGGCTTGGGTTCCCCGTGATAACTAACCTATTTTCTTTCATGTGCAGGAGATAACCACAGGTCCAAACAACAAATGGTTCGTCGACAGTGGATTCTCCAGGAACATGACGGGGGAAAGAAGTCTCCTTACAGACTTCGAGGGTGGGAATCGGGGATTTGTATCATTCGCGGGAAATAAAGGAGGAAACATCACGGGTACCGGAGTGGTCACTAATGGGACGATCAAGTTGGATCAAGTTTATCACGTTGATAAACTGGTTCACAATCTCATTAGTGTATCTCAAATCTGTGACAAGAAGAATTCAGTGTTGTTCACTGACACTGAAGCGTTAGTGCTAAACCCGGGGTTCAAGATTCCTGAAGAATGGATATTGATGCGGGCACCAAGGAAGAATGACTTGTACATGCTCGATATGAACAACCCGGAAACTTCGATGGGTCCGATCTGCTTACTGTCAAAAGCTTCAGAGACTGAATCAGTGTTGTGGCACAGACGCATGGCACATTTGCACCTAAGAAAAATGAACTATATAACGAAAAATGG
Organism: Centrapalus pauciflorus; assembly: GCA_020465985.1. Classification (NCBI taxonomy): domain Eukaryota; kingdom Viridiplantae; phylum Streptophyta; class Magnoliopsida; order Asterales; family Asteraceae; genus Centrapalus; species Centrapalus pauciflorus. The sequence goes on along the minus strand of JAANYP010005763.1, from coordinate 71,210 downwards.
ATTGGTGCAAGGTGTGCCTATGAAGAGTTTTCAGTTCGAGGACAAGTGTCTACCATGCAAGAAGGGCAAACAACATAAGAAGGCACACAAGTCTAAGACTCAGAACTCCATAACCTCTACATTCGATTTGTTGCATATGGATCTCTTCGGACCAATCAACAAAAGGAGTATAGGAGGTAGTTGGTATTGTTTAGTTATCACTGATGATTACTCACGATTTTCTTGGGTTTTCTTTCTAGGTACAAAGGACGAGACGGCTTCCAAGCTCATCGGGTTCTTAGACCAAGTGGAGAATTCCTATGGAACACGGGTTAAAAGGCTACGTAGTGATAATGGAACAGAATTTAAAAACACTGTAATTGGTGTATATTGCCTATCAAAGGGCATAGTGCATCAATTTAGTGCACCGTATGAGCCTCAACAAAATGGGGTGGCCGAAAGAAAGAACAGGACATTGATTGAGGCAGCTAGGACTATGCTTTCGGATTCAAAGCTTCCTACCATGTTTTGGGGGGAGGCAGTGAATACCGCATGTCATATTTTAAACCGGGTCCTAACTGTCAAATCTTTGAACAAAACCTGTTATGAAATTTTGAATAAACGGCCACCTAATTTAACAGGCTTCGAACCGTTTGGGGTACCATGTACTTTACTGCGAACAAAACATCAACCTAAGTTTGGTGAAAAGGCTGACGAAGGATACTTCCTAGGTTATGTGCCGAACTCACCAAACAAACGGGTTTTTTAACAAAACAAATGGTACAGTAGAGATTGTGTATAACATTGAAGTCACAAGATATACACATGAACCCCAAACAGGTCCGGAATGGATATTTGACTATGATAAATTATTTGAGTCATTTAACATTCCTTTGGATGAAAATGCAGGTACAATCGAAAAGGACATGGCGACGTTGCATCTGAATGACGAAGGTCATACCTTTCCGAGGACTACATTTCAATCCACATCCGAGCCTACTTCGACTGAAGATGGATCTCCAGAAGTCACTGATCCAGAAGCACCTTCAACTGAGAACCAGACTCAGACAACAAATTCCAACTCTGAGGAAAATGTCCACGAGGAGGAAAATGTGGAATCTGAGGATGTTCCCCCATTAGGTGAAATAGGATCTAACTTAGGAGATAATCTGAGAGTTGACGAGATAGAGACCTCTAGGATCAACAAGAACCATCCTATAGAAAGCATAATAGGAAATCCTAACGAGGGTGTGAGGACTAGGAGTAGTTTAAATAACAACACTGTGTTGTTGTCGATGATAAATGACTCTGAGGCCTATCATACCTGCCTTTATTCTTGTTTTATCTCGCAAGTAGAGCCGAAGAATGTGCAAATGGCACTAAAGGATAACTCCTGGGTTGAAGCGATGCAGGAAGAACTCTCTCAATTTAGGAAACTAGAAGTGTGGGAGTTAGTTCCATTACCTCGAGGGGAAATTGCCATAGGAACCAAATGGGTTTTTAAGTGCAATAGAGACGATCAGGGTATAGTCACTCGCAACAAGGCTGGGTTAGTTGTAAAGGGTTTTGTCAGGATATAAAACTGAATTACCAAGACTAACTGATTTGAATTTATCAGAGTAAAAATCAATAATCTTGCTTTGAATCAAAGTTTAATCAAGAAGTTTGCGGAATAACACTTAATTATTTTAACAAAAACTTTCAGAATCAATAATGAATAAACACACAAGAAGTAATCAAGACTGTTTGTATTGCTGAATTCAATGATTACAATCACCTCTAATCTGTTTGATTAGACGAAGAACACATACTGTTCTTAGGGTTTTACAACCTTAGAGGCTTATGAAAACTCTATCAATAAAGCAATTACAGACTTAAAATATGCAGAAAACTCCTATACAATAGAAAGACCTATTCTATGTATTTATATTGCTTCTTGATATGTTTCCTTGACGAATAATGACTTCTCTGATAGTAGATATGCTGGAATCTTCATGTAGATATCTTTTCCTGAAAATCAGCACTTTCTGTTTATGAAACTGTTGAGCAGCTTGAATCTCTTGACAGCATGAACAGAGCAGCTTGAGTTGATTTGCTCTGGCAGCTTGAACTTTTACACTGGCAGCTCGAGTTTCTTCAACTAGCAGCATGAACTTTGGATTTACATTTAAAATCTACTAACAGTCTGAGAAGTCTAACTAACAGTTTGAACACACTTAAACTATTTCCCAACAGGTTTCAACCAAGAGGAGGGAATCGATTACAATGAGGTGTTTGCGCCAGTAGCAAGACTGGAAGCCATTAGGTTGTTTCTGGCTTTTGCTTCCTTCAAGGGCTTTAAGGTATATCAACTAGATGTTAAGAGTGCTTTCCTATATGGGAAAGTGAAGGAGCTGGTGTATGTAGAACAGCCGCCCGGATTTACAGATCCAAAATATCCAAATAGAGTATATCAATTAGATAAGGCTCTATATGGATTGCATCAAGCACCCAGGGCGTGGTACGAGACTTTATCCAACCATTTATTAGAGAATGGGTTTGAAAGGGGTAGGATAGATAGTACGCTGTTCGTTAAGAGAAAGGGAGAACACTTCATCTTGGTACAAGTGTATGTCGATGATATCATTTTTGGATCATCAGACGAACAAATGTGCAAAGATTTCGAGAAGGTGATGAAGTCGAAATTCGAGATGAGTGCAGTGGGAGAGTTAAATTTCTTTTTGGGGTTGCAAGTTGACCAGAAGAAGGAAGGTATGTTTATCCATCACACGAAGTATGTCTATGACATATTGGAACGCTTCGGGATGGAAGGGACGAAACTGACTGCCCATTTCAGCACGCCGATTCAAGTGAATCACAATCTCGGACTGGGTACTGAAAGTGATACCGATGTGGATCCGACGTTATATCGGGCCATGATTGGATCACTTATGTATTTAACTGCTTCAAGACCTGACATCATGTTTGCTGTGTGTATTTGTGCTAGGTTTCAAGCTAATCCGAAGGAGATGCACATGAAAGCTGTGAAGCGGATTCTGCGATACCTCAAGTCGAAACCGAAGCTGGGACTTTGGTATCACGCGGAGGGAGATCTAGAGTTGGAGGCGTTCACGGATTCTGACTACGGAGGATGCAGCTTGACGCGCAAATCAACAACTGGAGGTTGTCAATTCCTAGGAGGGAGACTGGTTTCCTGGCAACGCAAGAAACAGACGTCGGTAGCCGTGTCAACGTGCGAGGCTGAGTATGTTGCTGCTGGTAGTTGCTGCTCACAGGTTCTGTGGATACAACAACAATTGCGGGATTACGGTTTTGCTTACACTCAAACTCCTATTAGGATAGATAACCAATCTACAATCACTATAACAAATAATTCAGTTAAACACAGTAAAACAAAGCACATAGACATAAGGCATCATTTTATTCGTGATTGTGCTGAAAAGAACTTAATCAAATTGGTAAAAGTGGCAACGGACGATAATAATGCTGATTTATTTACCAAAGCCTTTGATAAGTCACGGTTTGAATATTTGATTCAACTAAATGGAATGCGCAACCCAGAGTAATTGACCTTAGTAGAAGTTTATTTCCTTTTATAGCTGTAGTATTTCTTTCTTTTTGTAGTAAGTTTGCTAAATTAGGATAGTTTCTATTTTTAGTAAGTTAGTAGGTTATCTTCTTTTATTGCTATTTCTTATGAAAAACAAAAGAAAAAAGAGAGAAAACCATAAAAATTAAAAAAAAAAAGAGAATATCAGAAAAGGAGTTAAGTCTTAGATGCATAGGTTCAAAGTGACGGAAATTAGCACAGTCGTTAGAAACTCTAAGTGTTTAGGCTTTCACACATAATGCACCTAAAATTCTAAGTGTTATACTTTATTTTAGTTTGATGTGTTGGTAGGCATAATACATATAGGGAGTCCCAAGGCTAATAAAATATTCAAGAAAAAGTCAAACGTGTCCCTAACTTAGATGTATGACCAATCGGTCTTAATTTTTATGTACAATACATACAAACTTTGAGTCTAAATGAGGTATGCAAACTTTCTGGGGATGTATAGCAACATCAAATACATCTTAAAATGGAAAGAATAGAAAAATCATACAAAATTAAGAGTCAAAAACATGTAACTCTGTTGTACGTAAGTACAGACCTGTTGCCTCTGTTTTAATTCGGGTTAGCAAGATAAGTCGCTTTGTTGTACGTCGGTACAGACCTGTCACCGCTGTCTTGCTAGCTTTAAAAATAAACCCTAAGTCAAACTAAGACACTTTGTTGTATGAAAATACAGACCTGTGTCTGATGTTTGTCTTTTAAAGAAAGTTTGCAAATACCAACAAGTTAGAATCATTGTCTGTATGCCTTGATCATAAAAGTATGTCTATGTCTGAGTCACGTAAGATAATTTCATGATAAATAAAAATGCCAAGGGACATTCCGAAATGTAGCATGTTTAAAGGGGTAAATACCGACAATCGGCTAAATGAGTATGTCACGCCAAACATTCAAAGGAATCAAAAATTCCTAAGTGTGAAAGTTTAAGTGATTGAACCTTTCTTTGACTATGCTCATCAAAAATAATTTGTTAAGTGTTTAGCATAGGTAGTAAATTTTAATAAATGTAGTCAAAGTCTAAGTTAATTTTTTGGTCAAAATTTTAAAATTCTAAGTTTTTTTTATTTTTATTTTTTATTTTTATCTTTATTTTTATTTTTATTTTTATTTTACTTTGGAAAAAGGTCAAAAATTACTGAGGGTGCATTCATAGTTGAATAAAATAAACATTGCGTAAAAATCTTGTTCTTAGGGTAAAAAATTTGGCATAGTTTATTCCGTTACACAATAAGATTGAAAAAGTTGAATTTATTTTAAAATTTTCGAAATTTTCAAAGTTTCAGGGGTGAATTCGAGTTTAAGTTAAACTCGAAAATGGAAGGGCTCGAAACTGTCAGTAGATTCGAATCTGTCAGTAAACTCGGAAGTTGGTGGTATAAATAGGTTAACAGTAACGGTCATTAAGTCATCTGTTTTCGAATTTGTTCCCTCGAGTTTGTCTGGCGATTTCGAATCTATTTGCTCGAGTTTGTCGCTTTCAAGAAAAACAACTACTTGTCGAGTTTCTGTGTGTGGGTTCGATACTACTCATAGATCTAGGTATAAACAAGTGTTTTGTACAAGATTTAAGTAGTTTTATACACCATTTAAGCCAAAATCACTGAATTTTAAAGTTTTATTGGTAGAAGGTTTGCTTTTCAAAATTACAAACTTTGAACCGGTAAAAACTCAAATTAACTACTAATATCATTGATTAGAACCTAGTAGGACTAATAGATGTGATTTTTTGAGTCCAAAATGGTTAAAATCATGGATTTTAGTGATGGTTAAGGTCGACTCCTTCGAGTCTGTTCATGGCTTGATTCGAGTCTGTCAGTAAACTCGAATTGGTCATTAGACTCGAATGGTACATTAAACTCGAAAATATGTTACTTCGAATCTGTTTGTTTGAGTCTGTTTATATATTTGAATTATATAAGTTAAATTTTAACTTAAACTTGTAGAAATTCATATGTGTTGGATTTTGTGCTTACACAAGTTCAAAATAAAACAAATTTGAATTTAAACAAGTTTATTCATTTTTAATAATTCTAATATTTTATTATTTTATTTGATATATTGTGCAGACATGGCAGATAGAGTATTTGTACCGAAGCATAATATGGTTATTCCCCCGGACCATAATATCCCTGAAGCGTAGGCTTTTCGTGAAATGGTGGATTTATTGGTGGAGTCCAGGATCTCATACGCACTATCGCACAACATCCAAATTGTCATTCCTTATGTGCGACAATTTTATGAACATTTGCGAGTCGATTGCACTGTCACCCCGACAGTTCTAAGGACAAGAATAGCTAGACAGCCGTTGGTATTTTCTGCTGATATGCTACGCCAAGTTCTGCAGCTGGGAACTCAGGAGGAAGAGAATGGGCCTATAGACTTCTCATTAAGTATTAGGCAGACGGCCTTTGTAAGGATGGGATATAGTTTGGATGTTACTAAGACGTCCTATATGAAGAGTGGGCTCATTGGCCAATGGCGATTTCTGGCGCACGTGTTCATGGTATACTTTGCGGCGAAGAAAGCGGGATTTGATTATATTGTATCGAAGATCCAATCAGGGATTATCGCATTGGTTTATAATCGGCGTTTCAGTTTTTCAGAGATGTTTTTCTCCGAGTTCGTTCACCAGATAACGGCTCCGGAGAGGGAAAGATTTCTTCTTTATCCCCGCTTTGTGATGATGCTCATCAGGCACTTCTTGCCAAATTTGCCGCAGCTTAATGACATTCAAAGTGTAGCGGTTATCGATAAGAGGATTTTTGCAGATTGCACCTCTCATAGAGGAAGGTTAGCAGTCCCGGTAGAGCGACCTTTGTTTAGGGCTGTAGTCGACCAGAACTTTGTCGCCCCTGATGATGCCAATTGGGCAGGTGAAGTGGAAGTTCAGCAACGACAACCACAGCAACAACGTCAACAACAAAGGCCTCAGCAGCAGAGAAGACGTCAGAGGCCTACAGCGAGTCAAATTCAGGCAGATAGACCTTCGACTAGTCAACCTCAAGAGCCACAAGAGGCAGGGCCTTCAAGTGCACCACCCGATTCTGATCCGATAACACAAACATTGGAGGAAATCTGGGCGTCTGGGCCGAATGCTAATGAAGAGATAACAGCTGAGATTGTTGATCAACTTCTGGAACCTCCAGAAGGAGAGATTGATGTATTTAGACAAATTGATGAATATCAACCTCAGCGAGCAGCTGATGTTAAGTCCACGTCAGCTACAGAATATGAAGATATGGAAGAGATTGAGGTTGAAGCTCCAGAGACTGTAACCGAGGAACCATCTTTCCAGATAGGAACATATGGATCAAGGTTAGTGGTGACTGAAGAAGCTACAAGGCGACGAGCGTCAAGGGAGTCTGATGACTCTGATTTTGAGGAAGAAGAAGTTGCTCCATTAATAACAAGGCAAAGGGCTAAACGACACCGTTTTATGCAGGGAGCTACCTCAGCTTCTGCTGCTCAGCAAGAAATTCCTCAGCCCCCATCCGCTCAAAATACCATACCACCACCACCACCACCACCCGTTGAACCATACATTCCATCTCCAATCATTCCGACCCCAATACAATCCATTCCATCCACCTCATCCACCTTCGCAGAGAATCAAAGGTTTTTGGAACTGAAGAGCAGAGTTGACTTCCAGCAAATTCAAATCTTTGGGTTGACAACGGCTCTCGGTGAAATACAAAAGCATAATGCCAATCTAGATATCGAGAATGCCGAGCTGAAGAAGACTGTGGATAAGGTTCAGGAAGATAACTTGGAGCTGAAAACCTTTGTAGCTGATCAAGCGGCTGAAATAAGATCGATGCGCTCCCTGATTGAGCAATTAATGAAAAATCTAAAGGCTCAAGTGGTATAGACAAGCTGCCGAGATCAAATAGAGCTGCCCAGGGATGATGATAATGACGGCAATGATCCTAGTGCGCAAAGAGATGAGCCAGTAGATTTTTCTACTGCTCAGCATGCTGAAACTCAGGGGAGCCAGGTCAATCGGGAGCTGTAGGAGGAGAGGCCAGTTCTTCGAAAGCCTCAGAATCTGAAGTACGTGAGATAATAGAAGCATTGATGGACATTGATGAAGCTCCTCAAGACCTTGAATTCGATTTTGAAGATGATATAGAAGATCTAGAAGAAGGAGAGTTTGTTCCAGATGATATTGCTGAATGGAAGTCTGATGATGAGGTTGTGATAGATGAAGACGACAATGTAAATAAAGTAATCATTCAATCACAGCCTGTCGCGGAACAATATGAGCAAAATGATCAACAGGTAATAGATATTGATGATGTCAAATTGGCTTCAGTAGATGATTCAGAACTGGAGGAGGCTGAAAGAGAGCCTAGCAGAGCTGAATTGTTAAATCTATGGTTCCGCAAGGAAGAGAAGAAAACTGAGCCAAAGATAAAGAAGAATATGAGGATTCCAGGTGCAGGAATCTTCTCGGGAGGTATTATTAGCTGGTTCTTCGACAGGGAACTGCAGCTTTTTATTCTAAAGAGAAGAGATGGTCTCCAATACCTGAGGCGCAAGCTTAAAGTATTCAATACATTGCCGAAGGTAGAGGTGAAGGAGTTAGCCTGGAAAGAGTTGATAAATATCGGAAATGATCCCTATGCTGAAGTGATCGCTAAGATAATCAGACGAGAGGGGAGATCTGGAAGGTTTGAAAGACTCAAACCAAGCTCTGGAAAAAGAGTCGAGGATACTTCAAGAATAGATCCTCATACAGGACGACCATGGGCGAAAATGGTTTACAAACCTGTTAAATGCTTAAAAAGGGTGCCAATGAAGAAGATGCCACAAGATAATTTGAGCAACATGAAATGGTGGTACATTGATAATGAAACTGCTGAAGCTATCATGGAGGATCAAGACGACAAAGTTATTTTGAGAGTGTATGATCCACTGCATCTGATAAATCTGTCAAAGGACGATCTGAAGAAGCTTCATGGTCAGCATATCTTCTTTCATGAAGGATGGAGATCTGAAGCCAGAAAGTTCCAAAAAGTAGTTAGAGTATGTATAGATGCAGGTATATACGCAGGTAGTAGTATATATAGCTCTAGTACTTAATCAAGATGTAAATAGTTAGAAGCTATCGTCAAGGGGGAGTCTGTTGGTACACCCTGTGTGACGATAGCAGTCTAAGCAATCTAGCATTTTGGTTTAAGTAATATTCAAAGTATTGAGAATTAACGAGTGTTTGATATATATGTTTATATATGTTTGATAGTTATTGATTGTATGTTTGAACTTGATGTAAAGTATTACAAGAAGTTCAAACATAAAGTTCAAAGATATATTCAAGCATAAGTTGAAAACATAAGTTTCAATACTAAGTTAAATATGTGAAAGAGTAAATTCGAATTCTCTAAGGACTGGGATTCGAATCTAGGTCAGATTCGAATGAGTTACTTAGGCATATTCGAATGTACATTCTTAGGCAGATTCGAGAGTGTCAAGGGGACAAACTCGAATGGGCCTTGGGCCTGATTCGAGTTTAGCCCATGACAAACTCGAATGAGCCTCTATAATTAGGGATTAACTCGAATCATTATGGGACTTTTTGCAGAATTCGAGAGAGATTAAGCAAAAGGCGATTTCGAGTTTATCAGAGTTATTAGTGTTGTTTCGGAGAGAATCAATTCGTAGGTGCGTCCGTCGTCGTTCGTACAGCTTATTGATAGTCTCCGTGTTCCGAGTGAGAGTTGTTACCGTCAACCCGTTAACGAGGATTCCGCACTCGTTGACGGTCTCGCGTCTAGATAGATCCGTAGTGTGTAGACCTTACAAATAACAAATAAAACTTGTTCATTATGCAATATCACTCTCTCTCCTCTCTACCGTACTCTCTCCTTCTCTCTCTAAACCTACTGGTTCATCATCAAGAACTCCAAAATTGTTGAATTAAAGAGCTAAAAGTTGGATTCAAGCTGCAAATATGAAACTATAATCATTACAACAAACGATTTGAGGTAATATTTACTTAAAAGTGCAAATTTTGGGGATTTTGGGTTCGGTTTTACAAGAACCGAATAAAAGATTTCGGTTTAGGATGTTAATGCATGTGGTATGTTCTTTTGGATATGTTTAAATCGAGCATTGTTGAAGATATATACTGAATTTTAGCTTCTGATTCCAATTCTAAGTATGATTTTGAAATCACTATGTGTTTTTAGTGTGTTTGTGTTCTTCGACATGAAGAAAATCCGACAAAAATGGACTGTTTTGGTATATTGATGTTATGTTTTAAGTTAAAAGAGAACATTTAAGTTCATATCAGCAATTTTAGACACAAAACATGCATAAAATAGACAAAAGTGAAATCTGGAAAATATTAGAAAAGTACAAGTGTGAAATTCGGACCTGATGAACATAATTCGGGTCATCCGAATTTCGGACCTACTCACAACTCGGATCCATCCAAGTTCGGATCATATCCGATTTCGGACCATATGGAATTTCGAATAGAAATTCTTAGAAAAAATCACTAAGTAATTATGTGAATTTCGGATCAATAGTTCATCCGAATTTCGGATCTAGGCTCATCCGAATTTCGGATGGGGTTTCAACTACAATTACTAAGGGTGGACTTCGGGCCATCCGGATTTCGGGTTCATCCGAAATTCGGATGTGGTCCGAATTTTTGGCCATTTTACTTCACTTTTCAGAATCAAGTTTTATGCAGATACTGACATTGATACAGTATTACACTGATATAACAGGATCTTTGTGGTGTTGTCTAACACACACTGATTCAGAGCCAATTTACACTAAGTAAAACCACTGTGAGTAATAGATTATTATTCACACATTTATTGTCTTTGCAATCATTTAAATTTCAATGGCATGTTAATATACATCAATTGGCACTCACATATGATTCATTGAATGATGAACACTTCTACTTGACATGTGACAAACATGTAGCCAGCGTTCATTTGAAAGTGCATCTTATAATTCATGCTTGCACGACATGATTATTACTTCACAATCTGATGCGACATGGACTGGGGCTGACAGCAGGCCACTGTCAGGGACTGATCATCTCATTCACTTTCCTGGTCAGGTTCGGCACATCACCAATCAGCATTTTGAACTGCCAAACCCCATGCTTGCATTGCATGGTTTTCACTTGTAATGGGGCTTGCACTGCCCGTTTTCACAATAGTTTGTAAAGAAATATTAATTGAATATATAATCTGTTATCTCACTAAGCATTAGCTTACCCGTTGACTTTCAATGTTTCCAGGCAAAGGCAAAGGTGTAGTTGGACCTTCCTCTTAGGCATTTCATTTCAATTCTCGGTGACCTTAGAAGCTATTTGGTACATGGACGATATAGCTTTGGGGCTGGGATGTGTTGTTATTAAATTTAATCAAGTTGTTGTAATAGTTAGACTATATCACTGTAGACATATACATTTCTTGCTTTAGTGTGGAGCTACTTAAAACTGCTTTAAGTTTATCAATTTAATTTGCATGTTAATGTTATGGTTGTTTGTTGATCCTGGTGTTTTCAATTATATCATTAATCAAAGGAGGATGTCTCAGGTAATTGGGATGAGGGCAAACCTCTCCAACTTAATTTCTAACTACACCTTTATTTTCTTTTATAAATCATGAATAATATGCATTGATAATCTATAAACTATAATGCAATAAAATAAAAATAATTGAAACCTAAAATTAAAAAACCTAAATATTCACTAAGCCTCACTTTCGTAGGAATCACGATTGCACTTAGCATGTGCAACAAACCTTTAAACCCCCCGGTAGCCCGGGTGGACGAGTTATAGTCTCGTGAGGGTTTCCATTGAACACACCCACAAAGTTCATCTGGACGCCTCCCAAGAAGCGCTAAGTTTTACGCCTTCAGCCAGACGGTACCTCTTCAAGGTGGTTTGTCACATTGTCCACACACGTTACCCGGATATTTGATCGGTTTTCCCCTTTGTGTGATTCGTACTCCATAGGTACCTGAAATATCATGAAAAACAATTAACATTGAATTGGAGCTAGTTTCAGGCATTAAACTTTTTAAATGATAACTGAAATAAGGGAGTTCAAAATATGGAGTTGTCTACGTTGACGGTTGTAGCAGTGGGTCCTCTTTTACGTCAGCTTCATTTTCGACTCTCTCTTCCTCGTTAGAGTTCAACAATTTTGAGGACGTTTCTTGATGGATAACTTCATGCTCGAATCCTCGCTCATCATCGAAGTCGTCATCCAGCTCCATGTACATTTCCCTCTCAGCTTCTTGTTTTAAAAACAATTCGGTAATTTGTCCCCATGTGTTCACAAGACATTGGAGATGCTTGGTATTAGTCTCCATAAATGCATGCATTCTCTCATAAAATTCTCTTGACAGTACCGATTTTCATCATATGACTGTCGCTGATATGGGTAATAATTATCATAATATTCATTAAAAACCGGATATTGTTCCCATTGATTGTACGAATCACAACTCGAGTAGTAACGATCATGATGATCATTATAATCCGAGTAACTATGTTTGGATGGATAGTAATTTATATCATTAGAATAATAATATGAAGATTACATTCCAAACGATTAAATAAACAAATAAAACAAAACTAAATAAAAATTAACGAAAAACTAAAATGAAACAACGTAAACCTAAACAACTAAAGTAAAACAAAATTAATAAGCGCACTAGCTCCCCAGCAACTGCCCCATTTTGACATGTTTGTCAGGGAGCATGTGGTTATCAATATTATTTTATAATGGTTGTTAACAAATAATAAAAACTACTAATTAAACTAACTGATGGACGGAAGTGACTGAGAGAAACTTTAGAAAAATAATTATAGCTTTAGTAAAAAAAACTTAAAGAACGAAGTAAGAACATCAACGACTTCAGATTTAGGGTTTGGGTGGAATTATGGATAATCGACCCAGGGTTGCTAATAAATTATTATTTATGATTCTGATTAATTATCTTTGAAACCTAACCACATAGACATAGTTATGACCCTCAAATCTATCGCAATCTGTATTTTGGGCACAAATTGTGTCATGTTCACAGTCGTCTTAACTCCTAATCTAATGAGCTCGGCACGACATGTAACATGGTTACGACTCGTCTTGCAATAAAGATAGAAATAGAAGTGAACGGAACAACATCTTTAAATAATAATCACACTGAATACTAAATAAAACATATCGTTCATTACAATGTATAAACTAACGGAAAACATAAATACTTAGAAAATAAATAAACCTTTGAACAATAATAGTATGATCATCAACCAGCGCGTACGAAACATTGAACTTGTCAGGAACATGTTTCGTAGTTGTCGGATTGACGGATGAAAAAAATGAAGTGTAGAAGAAGCCAAACCCTAACCCGTTGTCATTGGGTTCTCATACGGACTACATCGTGGGTGATGAATATGAGTCTTTCCTCTTCGTTCTTCTTTATTTTCTTCTTTAAAATCGACTATCAGTCGCCCCATATTTATAGGGGTAGTGATTTCCAGGGTTTTGGACGTCAAAACGCCTATTTAGGGTTTTTTACACCGCAAGGGCGTAGCACTGTGCCAGCCCTGCGTCCGGGGTACGCTGGGGTACGCTGGAACTGCTCTCTAGCTCCAAAAGTTACTGTTTTGGCAACATAGGGCGGCGTAGGCCTGCGCCCCTACCTGCGCCTCTGGCGCTAATTTTTTCCGAGCTGCTTCTAAATGACTTCTTAACCCCGATTGGACTTCTGCTCTGCTCATTTACGCACTTTAACTCCGTTTAAGCTTTAATCATTCAATTGACAGATAAACAATTAAAAATAGCATTATACCAAGACTTTATACATAAAATAATATCATTTAAACACATTAAAAGTCTATATAAAATGAACCTATCATGCCACGTATAATTCCACTAATCGGGATATAATTGGACCAACGCGATAATAATAAGATAATCATCCAATAAAATAAAATTTTGTATCATGTTGAATATTGTGATGTTACACTAAACCTTTCAAAATAATTAAAATTTTCAAAATATTTTAAGTTATTAAACTTTTTTTTCAAAACGTTTAAACTATACAATGTTTTAACGTTTGCTGAAAGTGTTAGAATTTATTTATATAAAAAAATTTAAAAACGTCAAAATTTATTTAATACTTGTTGGCAATGATTACATTGATTAAAAAAAAGTTTATTTTTAATCAAAATCTGAATTCCAAACGTTATTTTTTAGGTTTTTAACTAATAATAATAGTAATTCATTTCTCTTTATTAATATTTTATTATTTAATTTTATGGTTTTTATGTTAAATCAATTTTATTACTATTTCTAATTTGTTAGATTTTTTTATTTAATATTAATAGAATTAAAAATAAAAACAACTTTTATAATAATTATTAAACACTAAGGGTAAAATGGTCATTTTAAAGTGATAAAAGACGAAATTCGTGACAAAACTTCAACCACAAGGACTTTAAATATATTTTTTAAAGTTAGAAGATTCAATCTATAATTTATAGTAAACCACGTTGACGAAATTTGTAATTTACCCTATATATTATATGGAGAACTGATGAACCTTTTTAAAATTTCATTATTTCATTAAAAAATTTTATTTTTAATTAATTTAAAATATTCATCGTCATGTTTTAAAAAAGTAGTTTTTTTTAATGCATAAAATGAAAGATTTTATTTGATGCATAAATGGAAGATTTAGAAAAAAAAAATACATAATCTTGAAATGAAATACTTATATGATTGAACTCTATGAGTCCACTTTGATGAAAAAAACTCAAGGAAGAGGACAATACTTAATAAACAAGATCGAATGGCATGGACCACTAGACGTGCATGAGACTTCATTTGGTTTACGAGTTTTTAGGCCTTTAGGTTTAACAAATGTTCAAAAGCAAGGAGAACTCAACGAGTTTTAGAGCATGTTTAGTTGATGAAAATTTTCATTCTGAGTTTTAATAAAACTGAAACAACAAATATTTTCTTGAAAACATATTTTATAAGCAAAATGTGTTTAGAAGTGTTAAAAGTTTTTTTTTGGTTTTCATTCAACCAGCACACACTCTCTATAAAATCATTCCTTTTTCATTTGAAAATGAAAACACAATCTAGAAACATAAAAATAAAGTTTTCAACAGGTAATTATTAATTGAAAACTAAAAACTAAAAAACATATAAAAACAGTAGTTTTGAACGCGTTTTCTTAAAACCCTTATTTTTTACGAATATATATATATATATATATATATATATATATATATATATATATATATATATATATATATATATATATATATATATATATATATATATATATATATATATATATATATATATATATATATATATATATATATATATATATATATATATATATATATATATCTTAATCTTATACAAGAAGAAGCCCTTAGGTAAATTATTAACACATCTGTTACTCCTTTGAAAGCCATGTGGTAAGTCCTTTTATCAAATATTGAACAAATCTCTGGCTTCTTAAAAGGTCATGTTCCCATTTAAGGACCACATATTTCTTACTAATGCCACACTTGGACTGTCTCAGAATATTACACGTTGACAACTTCAAGAAAACAGTAAACCTTTTCTCCATCCCCTAGGTAAATCAGAAACTAATCTTTCCTCTACCCTGTTCTTCTCATGGCCTCTCTCCATATTCATCAACGTTGTCCTCCATGTTTCCATCACTCTCCACCTCCGTTATCCCCCACACAAAGATGTCCATATCCGTCATTCTCCATTACTACTTCTCTAAACTGGCAAGTCATCTCCTTAACCCTAATCAATTATGATTTCTTTTAATTCTCTCTGGTTTATCAGGAAAAAGAATTGTCTTTCTGCTGAGTTAATTTGGGGTGTTGTTTCATGTAGTTTGTATTTTATTTTACTTTTTTGTAAGTTAATTTGAAGAGACACGCTACTTATCCAGTTTTCTTTCGATTTATACAAATCATCAGTAAATTTGGAGGGATTGGTGAATCATAGGGTTTTGCTCCTCATTACGTGTCTTGGACTTTGACAAAATCGATCACACATTGTGATGTTTGTAGCAGGTCTATGTGAAGTTCGAGTGCCAACAAACCGCTGGAGTCTAATCAAATATTGATGTAAGCTAAAGTGGTATGTGTTTACGCACGTTTTATGTCTATTGCGTCATCTGTATTGCTTGGTTTTGAACGTCTCTGTATTCTTTTCCTTCTCAACTTCTTTTCGCCCCTTTCTTCTTTCTGTGTTTTATGCTTTCGCTCGTGTCAATTTCGTAATTGGGAGACCGATAAGAAGCATCTCCCATTAAGAAGCCCTTATGCTTTCGTTCACTCTCTTGTAATACTTTTCCAGTGTGACATTGCTAATTGGGAGATCGATTAGGAGCCCTAATCCAATGGCAGATCAGCGTCTATCTATGGTATGTGTATGCATGTTTCTGTTTGTGTTCGATTCTGGTATTTTGGTTTATATACATGCTCGTGTTTTGTTTCCAGTTTTCTCTTGGTTGGGTTTAGGGTTTAGGTTGGGTTCAGTTTAATTGATTTTCTTGTTTATGTGGATGCTTTAAGGATTAATTACATCTGATTTGCCTAATAAAGGACAATGCAAATCTTTGAGCATGATCATAATCATAAATATGTTGCATGTATAGGAATCATTTTTAAATGCTATATTACATCTGTGTTTTAAGGAATGCAATTGGTTTGATGATCTCCATGGGAAAAGGTTTGGCTTTGTTTAAGAACTGCATGCCGCACTTCCTCCTCTTCCAACTTCTTTGTCTTTGATTTCCAATAATTTGCAATTTCTTCCTTTGTCATCGATCCGTTCCCTCTTTAAATTCACTGTCCAAAAAATAGTATTATGTTTATAACTCATTTAAAACAGAAAAAAAAAAACCTCTGTTTTCATTACGAATTTATTTACAAAATTAAAAGTAAACAATACTTATTGAATTTAGGATCATGTTTCTATTATTGTTGTTATCACCGTGTTCAGTTCTATATCCAATGTGGATGTATTACATCTGTGTTTTAAGGAATGCAATTGGCTTGATGATCTCCATGGGAAAAGGTTTGACTTTGTTTAAGAACTGCATGTTGCACTTCCTCCTCTTCCATCTTGTTTGTCTTTGATTCCAATAATTCGCAATTTCTTCCTTTGTCATCGATCTGTTCCTCATTAAATTTATTGTCAAAAAATACTTACTGAATTTAGAATTGTGTTTCAATTCTGTTTCTATCAGCGTGTTCAATTTTATATCCAACGTGGATATTTTAAGGATTAAATACATCTGAGTTGCCTAATAAAGGATTAAATACGTGTATCAATCTTATCAAGTCCTCATTGTGAGTGTCGAATTTGTTCCATAAGCCAATTTGGCAAGTCATGTGAGGCTGATTCATCCATCATTCCCAACTATATATTTTTGTATGTTAGAATTTGAATATTCCATTAACAGATGGTTAAATTGGCTAAATTATGAACTTAAAGGGAATTGGCCAATTTTTACAAGTTTTGGTGTGCCAAGAGATTAGATGCAGCTGAGATTTAAGGACTAAATACATATGAGTTGCCTAATAAAGGATTAAATATGTGTATCAATCCTATCAAGTACTCATTGTGAGTGTCAATTTTGTTCCATTAGCCAATTTGTCAAGTCATGTGAGGCTGATTCATCCATCATTCCCAACTATATATTTTTGTATGTTAGAATTGGAAGAATTTGAATATTCCATTAACAGATGGCTAAATTATGAGTTCTATTACTTGCTGGTTAAAGGGAATTGACCAACTTTTACAAGTTTTGGTGTGCCAGTCGTCTTGGAATCATTATGACTTGTGAATTCGAACATCAGGCTGGACTGAGAACATGGGCATATATGAAGATCCCAAAATTATCATTGAGCTTATATAGTAACATGTATCATAGTCTATCACTAAAAGCAACACAAATTCCTCATGTTTACTGGACAAGGTATTTTTTTAAACAAAGTTTCTTATCCTGTTTACTAGAGATTTGGAAGGAGTCAGTTTATGAAAATATGGTCTGATTAGTTCTTTATTTCGAATACTTAAGTCATTGGTATTTATTCTTTTTAATTGTGCCTCATGTTTTTTGGGGTCATCAAGTGAATGATCAGTACATTGTGTGAAAGTGGCCCAAATCTTGGCTTATTTCTATTGTGTTGTGAATATATGTTTTGATTTAAAGTTGCCACACAACATTAAATTTTTTAAGGACTTGTTTTTTCAGGTTTCAAAGTTTTAAAACACATGTAATTCTGCACACTGACCTACCTTGTAATTTAGCATATATTTCGATTTAAAGTTGCCACACAACATTAAATATTTGAGGAATTGTTTTTCCGTGTTTCAAAGTTTTCAAACACATAAAAAATACATCAAACTAACATGAGGTTTCATGCAGGAATGACCTCTAATGTACCATCTAGAAATACGTTTCTCCTAAAATAACACAAACATGGACATTTACATGAGCAATCCACTCCATATTCCGTGTATAGGTAATGAAACTCATATCATCAACAAGAAAGAGTGTAGGAGAAAATCCATTATAAGGTGGAAGAAAAAACAAAGTAAGGTGAATAATCGACAAATACATATAAACATGGACATTGACATGAGGCATTCACTGCAACTTCCATTTATAAGTAATGATACTCAGGTCACATCATGAATAAGAGAGAGTATAAGAGAAAATCCATTATAATATGGAAAAAAACGAAATAAGATGAATAATCAGCGTTTTTCAAGAGAATAAGGTTCGTCTTTGTTTTGTATATGCATATTCCTTTTTAATGCATGTTGTCCTTAATTAATATAATAGAACTTATCATTATGTTAAATAGTAGGACGCGTTCCCACCACAGGAAGAGCCTTATTAAGGTCCATTGCATCCGTTGGCAACAAACTTCCTCAAATGAAGAACTGTCCCCACTATGGTGCCGTGAAGTTTTATTCCGAAACTCTGAATTTTTGTTGCTCCGAAGGTTCTATCATTCTGATAAATAATGAGCTTCCAGATATCCTAAAAGAACTTTTGACTTCAACTTCTGAAGAGACAAAAACATTTAGGACATATATCAGGACATATAATAACTTGTTTACTCTTACTTCTTTGGGCGTGAAATTTTATAGCAATCTCAGTAAGAGAAACAATGGAATATACACATTTAGAGTGCAAGGACAAGTTTATCATTTCATAAATGACTTGTTACCTGAGGCCAATAATTCCAAGAATCTTCAATTGTATTTCCATGATACTGAGGCATGAGGTAGATAATCGCTTGATTTCTTGTCCAAGGTTGGGTCCACAACTTATTGAAAGTTGTATCAAAGCCCTCAGACAAAATCCATATGCAGCTTTCTTTAGGAGCCTAAAGGACGTTCCTCAATTAGATGCCTATAAGATCGTGCTTAACAAAATTCATTCACAAGATCAACGAGTGTATAATAAGCCAACAGTTTCACAAGTTGCAGCACTTTAGGTCGCCGAACAAGAAAATGGAGAGCAAGGTGAAAGAGACATCGAGGTTAAAACTCATAGAAACCAATCAAGAAAGATTAGTTACTATTATGGTTGTTATGACCCTTTACAATATCCTTTAATGTTCCCATTTGGAGAACATGGTTGGCATCAAGGAATTCATAGAGATAATGGGAAAAGAAATGGGGGAAGTTGCAATCTCAAGCGACAAATCTTATATCTCCTAAAAATGTTAACAACATTGAAGATCTGTTGTCTATGGAACATAATGGTAACAAAAGATTACCTTTTGCCCTTCAACTTCATTAAATAACTAAATTCATACATATAATTATTATTTTTACAGTGCTGTCCAAAAAAAATGAACAGTCTAAGTTCGTTTCCGTAAGAGAATATTATGCATATAAGCTTCAGATTCGGAGGAATGATAAGTCATATCTACCGTACTTTGCTCGATTGTTACAACAATATATAGTAGATAATTATGTGAAGCTTGAAACACAAAGATTAGACTTTATAGATTACAACAACAGGAGATCAGGAAAGAATTTCTTCAAGGAGTAGTCGACGCTGTGGCGGTTTGTGAAACTGAGGGTTCAAATGTTTGCCAACGCATAGTACTTCCATCTAGCTTTATCGGCGGCCCAAGAAATATGTGACAGAAATACATAGACGCGATGACATTAGTCCAGAGATATGGAAAGCCAGATATTTTCTTAACAATGACTTGCAATCCTAGCTAGCCAGAGGTAAAGGAACACTTGATGAAACATGAGGAGGCACAAAATAGACTGGACTTAATTGCTGGAATTTTCCATTTGAAACTTGAGCAATTGAAGGGACGGTCTCTTTAAAAAAAACATCTTTGGTTAAGTAGCAGCCTACACATACGTCATAGAATTCCAAAAGAGAGGTCTCCCACATGCACATTTCTTGCTCATTTTGAAGCCTCTGTATAACATGTATAGACCTGAAGAATACGATGAGGTTGTTTCTGCTGAAATACCCGATCAGAAGAAACACCCTCATTTGTATAAAATGGTTATCAAACACATGCTTCATGGCCCGTGTGGTCATCTGAATCCATCGAATGTTTGCATGAATCAAAAGGGCATTTGCAAGGATTCATACCCAAAATCTTTTTCTAACGAGACAACTCAAACGACAGACACCTAGGCGAAACAATGCCGTTACAGTGTAAGTTAGAAAGCTAGACTGGATAATTCATGGGTTGTCCCATACAATGCATATTTGCTTGCCAAGTTTGATTGTCACATCAATGTCGAAATTTGTTCAACAATAAAGGCAGTAACGTACATATATAAGTACATATGTAAAGGTTATGATAAAATAAGTTTTTCTGTTTTGTCTAATAACAATAATGAAATAATAGATGAAATAGAACAATTTCAATCAGGAAGATGGGTCTCGCCTCCTGAAGGGGCATTTTTAATGAGCGAGATAAAACGTGTTGTTATTCATTTGCAACTTCATCTAGAGAATCATCAGCCATTAACTTTTAGAAAGAAAGACAAACTGAACAATGTGCTGAATAATCCAGTCCAAAGAAAAATGACGCTAACTGAGTTTTTTGCTATGAACAAATCTGATCAAATGTCGTAGATGTTGAATATGACTTACGCTCAGTTTCCAGATTATTTTGTTTGGCAACAAGATAAAAAAGTTTGGAAACATCCTCATCAAGGTGATTCAGTTGGCCGCATAGTTGCTGCCCATCCAACTGAAGGTGAAAGGTATTACTTAAGGATACTCCTATTGAACGTACATTGTCCTAAGTCCTTTGAAGACTTGACGATGTATAATGGGGTCCGGGTCAACACTTTTAGAGGTGCAGCCTTTTTGCGTGGTTATTTGGTCCATGATAATAGCCAACACTTATGCTTGGAAGAGGCTTCTCTTTTCCACATGCCATACGAATTTAGAAGGCTTTTTGCTACTCTTCTTGTCTATTCATGTCCAAACAACCCTCGAGAACTATGGTTATGTTTTGAGGATCTGATGCTAGAAGACTTTTTGAAATCACATCATTTGGCACGTAAAGAGGCTACTCGAAGAGCACTGCAACAGATCAATGCATTTTTGCAACGAATGAGGAAAAACATTCATGAATTTGATCTTCTTCTCAAGATTTTTCATACACCGATTTACAAGATGTAACAAGAGAAGTTAGAGCTGAAAGGAGTATTATCGTCTCTGACCACGACTTAAACGCAATATCCAAGCTCAATGAGAAATAAAAAATAGCATTTGACTTAATAATCGACAAGGTATACTCAAATAAAGGTGGTGCTTTTTTTGTTGATGGCCCGGGAGGTACTGGAAAAACATTTTTGTATAGAGCTTTATTCGCAAAAATTAGATCAAAAGGCGATACTGCTCTTGCCATGGCCACATCTGGCATAGCAGCGTCAATACTTCCTGGAGGCAGGACCGCTCATTCAAGATTTAAAATTTTGCTCGATTTGGCAATAGGGTCATCTTGTAGAGTTAGTAAACAAAGTTCTTTGGCGACTTTAATCAAAGACTCTAAGCTAATCATTTGGGATGAAGCCCCGATGGCCAAAAGAAACGCCATCGAAACCTTGAGTGATCTTCTTCAAGATCTCAAGGACTCCACAGAAAGTTTTGGGGGTGGTTGTTGTCCTTGGAGGAGACTCTAGACAAACACTTCCAGTGGTCACAAGAGGAACTAAATCGGATACAATAGATGCATGTTTAACTAAATTCTTTCTTATGGTCGTCTCTCCAAAAATAATACTTGCAAGAAACATGAGAGCTTTGTTAGATCCTGCTTTTACTGAATTCCTTTTAAAAATTGGTAACGGTTTACAAACATCACCAGATGATGAGCTTGTTGCCATTCATCCCTCCATGCTCATTAAAACTCATTCGAATTGTGATCCATTGATTGATCTCATAGATTCTGTCTACCCAAACATCCAACAAAAGTCAATAACTTCCCCCTGCATCATGAATCGTGCTATATTGACAACAAAAAATACGTTTGTTGACGAGATAAATGACATGGTCATACGAAAATTCCCAGGAGAAGGAACAGAATATATCAGTCTTGATGAAACATCAAATCTGAATGAACAAAGTCAATATGAAGTCCTACACTCTCTTACCCCAAAAGGCATGCCACCTCATAGACTTGTATTGAAACCAAATTCACCTGTCATTTTGCTGAGGAACTTGAATCCTACAGAAGGATTATGCAATGGTACTAGATTGATTTGCAAAGACTTGAAAAGAAATGTCATCCGTGCTGAAATTGCTTTTGGAGACTTTGCAGGCAAAGAAGTCTTCATCCATAGGATTCCTTCGCAACCTCCGACCGACAAACAATACATAGTTGCATTTAAAAGAATCCAGTTTCCACTTAGATTATGTTTTGCAATGACAATTAACAAAGCACAAGGCCAAACACTTGACTTTGTTGGTATATATCTAAAAGAACCTATATTTTCTCATGGACAACTCTATGTCGCCATGTCACGCACAAGAACTGCTGACCATGCAAAAATACTTATCGGGCCTTTATTGACTACTTCTGATAATGGACAAACGAAAAACATTGTCTATAAATAAGTCCTGGACAACTCTAGATACATTAAGAAGTATATTTCTAAGTGTATTATCTTATTTTCCATTCATGTACTCACTTACTATTAAGTGTTTTATACTCATAGGTTGCCTATTGCAGGTAAAGATGTCACGACACATCTCACCAGTGTTGAGTATCAAACCTGGAGCACAAAGAAACTGGACAGTGCTTGTCCAAGTTCTTGAAAATGCACACATGCTACAAAGCCGACTAGAAAATGGCTTCAAGAAATTGGTGTTAACTGATGCTGAGGTATATACCTTCTTCCCGAAACATCCAATTGCAATAAAATGTTAAGAACCTATAGTTATCTGTTCAAGAAATATGTACTTTTTAAATTAGTAATCAAATAGTCATAAAGTTCCCATATGTTTTTGAAACTTCCAATTCGGATAAAAATGGTCATGAGAATTTATTTTCTGTCACACTAAATTGGTAGGCTCCTTCCATTTGCAAAACCTAGATATCCATTTTTTTTAATCTATCTATATAAAAGTGATGAGACTGGTGTTGGTTGTCAAATCCAATTTTGAACACTGGATCTCAGCAACTCATCTCCCATTTGAAGTCTTAAAGTTGCCTACTTGTTTTTTATATCTGAATTTATGCGAATGTATCCTTTTACACCTAATTAGGAAGCTCTTTGTATTTGCAAAGCTTGCAAGGTCACGTTATACTTTTACATAAATACATAATATACTTTCTTATATCTGAACACGTATTATAATAATCAAATAGTCATAAAGTTCCCAAATGTTTTTGAAACTTCCAATTCGGATAAAGATGGTCATGAGAATTCTTTTCGTGTCACACAAAATTGGTAAACTCCTTCCATTTGCAAAGCCTGGATATCCAGTTTTTAATTTATCCATATAAAAGTGATGAGCCTGGTGTTGACCATCAGATCCAATTCTTAACATTGGATCTCAGCAACTCATTAGTTGTTTCTGTTGCATCAATAACCATAAAAAATATGTGTCCTACGTTCAAATACTCATTTCTTTAAGAAATGGTTTGGAAAAATAACTTGCTGATTTTTCATTTCTTAAAATTGTCTCCCATTTAAAGTCTTAAAGTTGTGTGTTTGTTTTTTACATCTGAATTTATGCAAATGTATTCTTTTACACTAGATTAGGAGGCTCTTTCTATTTACAAAACTTGCAAGGTCAGGTTATACTTTTACATAAATACATAATATACTTTTCTTATATCTGAACACATATTATAGTATGGTTTCACTTTATCTCCTATCTATTCATAAATCAGTCCAAACTTAACTGTATTTACATTTTTGTAAGTTGTAAACATATGTTAAAGGCATCCAAGTTTTTGTGACCTCTTGTTTTCTAAGCCAAAACAACACAAAAACTAGCTCTTCTGCATCCCAGTTGGGCCCCGTAAAGCCACATACTTACTCCATAGTTGGTGATTGAGTACATTGATTTCAATAAGTCTTTTAATTCGAACTATTAAAAGCGACACAGGTGTGGAAATTACTTTTCATGTCACTTTATCATCTTCTGTTCTGCTTTAGTGTCCTTACTCCATAGTTGGTGAATGAGTTCATCGATATCAAAATGTTGGTGCAACTGTAATTAGAAACTAATTTGATTGTTACTTATAACTTATAAGCATAACCTGATTTAATGCATTTATCATCAGTTTTGGTGGATGCTTTGCCTAACTTTATACATGATTTATGGCATAAGTGTAATATCTCTCAAGGTATTTACTCTCCTCATAGATTACCTGTAAAGTCATTCTACTAAATCTTGGATTGCCTATTATGATGTTTACCATGTTTAACTCCAGTTATCAGGTTATGTTTGGACTGTTTGGTTATCACTTTTCTAAAACACGTTCTCAATTTAACATAGCTTCTAAACAGAATCATAAAACCAAAGAGTCCCTTTTCATATAAAAACAAGTATGTTCAAACTTTAATTTTTCAAATTAAAGGAGACTCAACTATTCATATGATTTACAGTACCGAAATGGTCCCGATTGGTTCAGTTTTGGTTCCATTATTTTAAAGTTTTCCGTCCAGTCTGGTTCCACATAATGCACACCGCTTTCAAACCAGAAACTTTTACATAAATGCATAATATACTTTCCTAAGTATACGATTATGCTCGTACTTAGTTCAATTCTAACAAATATGGATTGCGACTATTATGCATACTTTCAGACATATCCATGGGGTCAACATTAACTACAGAACCATCTATCTTGCCAGTAGAGTAGTTGACTCCTGCCCTTACATTTCAACGTGAGTAACGTTAGAAACAGGGGTATGCAAAACTCAGTCCAAACTCCAAATATTTATGCTTGGTTCAGTATTAGTTCTATCATTTTAAAATTTTTGTTCCACCCTGGCTCCACACAATACACATAGGCATGGCAAAAAACTCATTCCCGACGGGGAACCCGTAACTCGACCCCAATTTGACCGGGGAATCCCCGAGTTGACCGGGGATGGGGACGGGGACGTGGAATCCCCGATTTAATATAATGGGGATGGGGCAGGGATGGGAGACACTTTAATCCCCGACCCCGATAATGTATTATGTTTTAATATAGATTATTATATATATCTTACTTTACAATGTAAATTATATTCATTACATTTTATATGATAGATTAAATATTATTGTATATGACTTTTCTATATTTTAAAATTCTATTTTGATTATTTCATTTTAGTGGTTTTATAAATCTTTTGCGTACATTTCTTTGTTTTTGTTTCATTATAAATCATAAATTATATATGTAAATAACTCAAATATGTTTGAATTGATTTGTTTTAAGTTTATCAACATAAATTTTTCTACTACATTACCATTTATAGTTTAAACTTAATAATATTTAGGAACTTGGAAAACCCGATTCCTCGACGGGGATCCTCGATCCCCGATTGGGACGGGGATCGGGATAGAAACTCATTTCCCGACAGGGATGGAGCCGTGGATGGGGGAGAGAATTAAGAAGCGGGGATGGGGATGGGAACTGACCGCCCCGCCCCGCCCCGCCCCATTTCCATGCCTAAATACACACCGATTACAAGTCAGAACCATATAACAAAGGACCTAATAAATCAATAACAGGAATCTCCTTAGTTGGAAGGTTTTAAGCAGCTTTAGACCCCATGTATCGCAAATGTTAATGTTAAGGGATCAATAACCTTAAAAATAATTAAGAAACAAAATAAAAAATGTACCTTTGAATCAACAGCTCCTATTGGATCGCCAGTGTCATACTCCAGAGATTCTATCCATGTAGATTGTAGAGCCAAAACTTGTTAGTGAATTACCCACCAAAAGGCTTTCAGTTTGATATGATTTATAAATAGAATTACAGAACCAAACCGTCCCTTTTCATACTTAAAATAACTGTCTAAACTTTAATTTTCCAAATTAAAAAACCTTAATTATTTATATGATTTGCAGAACCAAAATGGTTACAATTGGTTCGAAACGATGTATTTTTTAAAAAGATTTTACCAGCCTGGCTCCACACAATGCACATCGCTTACAAGTCAGAGCCATATAACAAAGGATCTATAAGTCAATAAGAATAGTCTTTTTAGGTGGAAGGTTTTAAGCAGTACCTACTTAAACTTTTAAAGACTCATGTCTTCTATAATGCTTAGACGATTTTATTATACTTTAACATAAACACATGCTATATTTTGTTATATCTAAACATGTATGATAATGTAGTTCCTTCTTTGATAATATAGTTTCCTTTTTCGCTTCACACTGAAAAGAATGATTACGATTACTGCAACTCTTTTCAATACCCTTCTTTATAGCAACCATATGCATTACTTTGCTAGCCTTCTAATGCAATATAAAAGATATTACATCTCAAACGCTCTTTTGATCAAGGCCTACCCTCGTTATCGGATCAGCGCATACGAGTACTCTTGGACTATCAACAATAAGACTATGGTTGAAGATTTGTAGACCCAATCCCAATGGAATTTCCATGTCAATTTCAGTTCACACGCTTCAATGACTTGCACAAACATGCTGATTCAGACCACATGCAAAGTAAGCACCTTTTACCCTTATTACACATTAAGTTTTCACTATCCCTCTCCATCACTATCAATGTCGATGATTAGATATGACCCATCGTATTTAAAATACGTAGATGTTAGAGCCATTGTCTTACATTGTTTCCCAAGTCAAGATCAAAGCTCTGAAAACGGTAGCAGACGAGACATCGTCATAGTGAATAAAGAGTAAGAACAATTTATTATTGTCTCTCTAATCCATTCACGTCGCCTAATAATTCCATTTTCCTCTTTGAGAAAAAGACTGATGCTACTGACATTATGGAACCAATTCAACGAAAAAGAAGGGAACACATTGGCTAACTTAACTCCATCCGGACCACTAATCTTTGGAATGAGACTCAAAGTCACAACGTTTATTGTGAGTAAAATACTTTATACATATACATACAACTAACCATTCAAATCCTAGCATGTAAATAACCTCCCTAATAAACCAACATCATATTTACACAACACTTTCACTAACAACACGAACGTCCTCTGGGCTAATGATCAACCCACCTGTTAATGAAGAGTTGAAAATGCAAGATTGGTACGACTTTAGATAAACTTTCTCCTATTGCATCATACAAATGTTAATATATTAATCCTCATATGACAACATATTTTCCAAAAATTTAGGTACAATGTCCACAAAGAAGAACTACAACAACTCCTTGAAATGAAGACTTACAAAAAAAGTGACTTTCTTCTCCTCCATCTAAGTGAAAGTGACTTAATCTCAATCGCCACGGTTACATCATCACTGAATACTGTAACTAACTACAAAAACTCATTGAATTGTATCTCGACTTTCAGATTTCTAAAGATCATATAATTTACCATGTGTATTTACGTTTATGTAGTTCAATACAGCATGGATTAAGGGTACGACAAGCCTCTTAAGGCAAGAAAAAAGCACCTGGTACACCACATGTGCAAATTGTGAAAAATCGCTTGGAGCTGATCTTAGTTTGTTGGTACATCCCGTGTGACGATAGTAGTCTAAGTTGTCTTACATTGTGATTTAGCATATGTTTGGTATATATATATTATGTATGATTGATGTTTATCAGTGTTTGTATGTATGAACTTGATGTAACGTATTACAAGAAGTTCAAACATAAAGCTCAAAGATAAAATCAGTCATAAGGTAATATCATAAGTTTCAAACACTTAGTTGTTTATGTAAAAGGCTAGATTCGAATTATATATGGGTTGACATTCGAATCTGTGATAGATTCGAATGTAACCATAGATTCGAAAATAGGCTAGGTTCGAGACTGTCAGATGGACAGATTCGAATGGGCCTTGGGCCAGATTCGAGGTTGGCCCACAACAGACTCGAATCAGGGTCTATAATTAGGGATAGACTCGAATAATTAGAAGACTTTTTGCAGAATTCGTGAGGAATTGAGCAAGAGGCGATCTCGAGTTTATCAGCTAGGTGAGTGCCGTTTCGGAGAGAATTAGTACGTAGGATCGTTCGTGTGTCGTTCGTTCAGCGTCTAATAGTCTCCGTGTTTCCGTTGGTTGAGAGTTGTCCGTCTGACCGTCAACGAGGATTCCGCACTCGTTAACGGATCCGCGTCTAGATAGATCTTGCAGTCGTAGACCTTACAAGTGGTATCAGAGACTACGGAGTGTTCTTGGTGTTCTTCGTGTTCATCAGATACATTCTAGGTTTCTTGACGCTAGTTGGACGGTTTTGCTCTCAAAAACGGGTTTTTGAGCTTAGCAAATTCGTATTCGGGAAACACTTTGTTGTTTTTCACGTTTTTGATCGAAATCATTATTTTTCGTTTGAAAAATAGTGGTTTAATCTGTAAAACGTCAAAAAATCAACGTGCTAGCCGTTTTTCGAGTTTGCGGCGCTCGAATCTATAGGGGTAATTAGGGTTTTACTTTATTTTTGAGTCTAACCTAAATACGCTCCTTTCGAGTCAATTTCAGAGAGTTTCGAGTCTACCTTGTTTCGAATCTGTTACTTCATTCGAATTGGATCTCGAGTCTATATTGTTTCGAGTTTGTTTCGAGTTTGTTACTGTTTCGATTCTGTGCTTCGAATCTGCTGACATTCGACTCTGTTGTGCCTTCGATTCTAAGGGTCTTCGAATCTAAGGAGTCCTTCGAATCTGACATAACTTCGAATCTAAGGAGTTGTTCGAATCTGACATAACTTCGAATCTAAGGAGTTCTTCGAATCTGACATAATTTCGAATCTAATTGACTTTTAAGACTTAATCGAATTTAATCTCAACAGATTTAATATTAATTAGTTTCGAATCTATCTAGATTCGAATAAGTTAGTCTAAATCAGTTTCGACTTAAATTAATTAAGTTCAAATTCAATTTCTTTCAGAAAAGATGTCAAACCTTCAGAAATTCCTTGAGATGGATCACGAAGTTGGGAAGACAAATGCACCGCCAAAGCTGATGAAAGTTGAGGATTATTACTGGTGGAAGGACAGATTTACGGATTTTGTACGATTCAACGATATGCGCATGTGGGTGTGCATAGATGAAGGGTACATTCCACCAGTATCTAAAGTTGAAGGCCGTCAAAAGGTCTTGTCATATCAGATGATGAAAGAGGATGACAAGAAACTATTTGAAGCTGAAAACAAGGCTTTCTCCATTATCCGTATGGCTTTACCTCAAGATATCTTACACACATTTCGGACTCAAAGGACGTCGAAGGAACTTTGGGAGTCTCTCCAGAAAAGGTGTGAAGGTAATCCACGGGTGCGTAGAAAGCGTACAGAGCTGTTGACCCAACAGTTTGCGATTTTCAAGGCTATTAAGGATGAACAGTTGGATGATATTATCACAAGGTTCTATCATCTGATAACGGAACTTGAAAGTCATGGCATTGAGTATTCTGACACTGACAAGAACAACAAGCTTCTTGATGCCCTACCAGCCAAATGGGCTATGTACGTGGCAATGATTAAGCTGAATGAAGACAAATATTATGCTCAATCACTTGATGACATCGTGGGAACGTTGAGGGCATATCACTTTGAGATGATTAAAGCTGAGACTGATTACGAGCAAGTCCAGAATCCGGCTATGTATTTTGGAAAGACATCTAAATCATCAGTGACAGCTGAACCAAAGAGTGCTACAGCGTTTTTCACCGGAGAAACGTCATCACCACCAGAGTCCGAAGACTCACTAAATCGCGCGTTCTTAGGGTTAGGAAGATCGGAAGAACCGCAACCTCAAGTCCAACAGGCATCGACCAGTCAGAGCTATTCGAAGATGCCGATGAGCGCAAAGTCCGCAGAAGAACATTTGAATCTGCTTGCTTCCTTTGTGGCAGCTTATGGAAATTGTGTTCAAGGGAAGATCAATGATCCGGCTCTTTGGGATGAAGATTACGATCAGGACGACCCTGATGACTTAGAGGAAATGGATCTTAAGTGGCAACTGGCCATGGTGACCCAGAGGGTTAAAAGATTCATTAAGCGAACTGGGAGGAATCTGCAAATGAACAACAAAGGGATAGGATTTGATAAGTCTAAGGTCAAATGCTACAACTGTCAGGGATTGGGACACTTCGCCAGGGAGTGTCAAAGACCGAAGGTAGAATCATACCAAGGACAGAGTCAGCATCAAGGACAGTACCAAAATCAGTCCCAACAAAGATACCTTCCGAGTTCTTCATCTGGTCAAGCCAATCTAGCGGGTCTAATATCCAATGTCACTTCTGACAGACAGCTAGATGGTACCTATGACTGGAGCTCACATCCTGAGTCCAATGCTAAAGCTTTCATGGCTGAAGTTACTAAGAATGGTTGTGATGAAGATGAGCAGACCACAAGGGAAAACAGTCCGATGTGGCTAGAGAAGGCGAATGATCAGACCGTGCTGGAGTTTGCTGCTCAGATGGCCAACGTGGAATCTGACAACTCTAAGGTTAGTCTTTCTTATTCTCTATTTCAAGAAATATGTGCTTTGTGTGCTACTTCTAATGATAGGTTAAATCTAGTCTTAGAATCACATAAAACCATATCTGCTCAAAATGAAAATTTAAAAATTGAAAACGCTAGCCTAAATGATATAAAACAAGATTTAAAAGAAAAGCTTAAGGCTGATGCTCAAGACGTAATAGTTCTAAAAGACAAACTGAGTGAGCAGTGTGTTAGGATAGAGCTTATGTATGAGCACGTAGAGGCCTTGACCAAAAGTCTGAAAGACAAGGACATAGAGCTAGCCGAGACCAAAGTTAAGGTAGCAGAGGCAAATAGCAAGCTGGAAAAGTTTAGGAATTCGAGCCTAAACCTAGGAAAAGTCTTAGATGCCCAAAGACAGTCTAAGAAGCCTGTAGGTCTAGGTTTTCACGAAATTCCTCCACCATTCAATGCGAACTATGTGCCTCAGCCTCAGGAGAAAACTGACAAGTCAGTAGTTTTAGAGGACCTACCTGAACCGACACCTGAGCCTACAGTTGAAAATACACCTAAGGTGGATGACTCTACTGTCAAGGTCAAGAAAGTGAAATTTGTGTCTTCCTCCAGTGAAACACCTGCAGGAAAACAGAAAATTTCATGGGCTGACCAGGTCGAAGAGACAGACACTGTAGATGTACCAAAGGAAGTAGACACTAGTGAGACACCTAGATCTAAGGGACCAACCAAAAAGTCCATGGATAAGATGTCTTGCTTTAGATGTCACGAGAAAGGGCATGTTGCTTCTCACTGTCCAATAGGAAAGCAGATTTACCCCTAAGACAGTGAACCCAACACCTGTTAAGCCCTCACCAAGTGTGGCGAGCACGAGTAGTTCTCAGAGTACCGAGAAAATGTGCAGGCCGCACCAAAACCTGTTGTGAAACAAACACCGGTTAAGGTTGGACCAAAAGAAGTGGTTAGGACAAATTCACCGAATCGTGTCATTAATCAATCTAGGTCAGCACCTCAACAAGTCTATAGGAGCACAACACCTAGCAGGTCACACACTCCAGTTAGGTCACATACTCCCGTTAGACATTATGTTCCGGTAAGAGCTCAGGGATCACAGTCTGAAATGCAGTATAATAAGAGTTATTCTAGAGCACCACAACAAATGCCTACTCAAAGGCAAAGAGTGAATCTAAATC
This sequence comes from Centrapalus pauciflorus, assembly GCA_020465985.1. Lineage (NCBI taxonomy): Eukaryota > Viridiplantae > Streptophyta > Magnoliopsida > Asterales > Asteraceae > Centrapalus > Centrapalus pauciflorus. The sequence continues at coordinate 39,292 of JAANYP010005763.1, read as the reverse complement.
ACTCGGCACCACAACAGAATTCAGTTCAAAGGCCCAAGTCACCTGAAAGGCGAGATGGGTACTTGAAAGAGTTCACGTATGTGGACGAGAATGGTATTACCAAGTCAGTCATGGCTTGGGTTCCCCGTGATAACTAACCTCTTTTCTTTCATGTGCAGGAGATAACTACCGGTCCAAACAACAAGTGGTTCGTCGACAGTGGTTGCTCCAGGCACATGACGGGGGAAAGAAGTCTTCTCACAGACTTCAAGGGGGTAATAGGGGATTCGTATCATTCGCGGGTAACAAGGGTGGAAATATCACTGGAACTGGAGAAGTCACTAATGGGACGATTACATTGGATCAAGTTTATCATGTTGATAAACTGGTTCATAATCTCATTAGTGTATCTCAAATCTGTGATAAGAAGAACTCGGTGTTATTTACTGACACTGAGGCGTTAGTGCTAAAGCCGGGATTCAAGATACCTGAAGATTGGATATTGATGTGGGCTCCAAGGAAGAATGACTTGTACATGCTCGATATGAACAAGCCAGATAATTCGATGGGTCCGATCTGCTTACTATCAAAAGCTTCGGAGACGGAATCGGTTTTGTGGCACAGACGCATGGCTCACTTGCACCTAAGGAAAATGAACTACATAACGAAGAATGGTTTGGTGCAAGGTGTCCCTCTGAAGAGCTTTCAGTTTGAAGACAAGTGTCTACCGTGCATGAAGGGCAAGCAACATAAAAAGACACACAAGTCCAAGAAGCTGAACTCCATAACCTCGACATTCGATTTGTTGCATATGGACCTTTTCGGCCCTATCAACAAAAGGAGTATAGGAGGTAGTTGGTTTTGCTTAGTTATCACTGACGATTACTCACGGTTTCATGGGTTTTCTTTTTAGGTACGAAGGACGAGACGGCTGCAAAGCTCATCGGGTTCTTAGACCAAGTGGAGAACTCCTACGGAACAAGGGTTAAACATATTCGTAGTGATAATGGGACTGAATTTAAAAACTCTGTAATTGGTGTATATTGCCTATCAAAGGGCATCGTGCATCAATTCAGTGCACCATATGAACCTCAACAGAATGGGGTGGCCGAACGTAAAAATAGAACTTTGATTGAGGCTGCAAGGACTATAAGTTATTTGAGTCATTTAACATTCCTCTGGATGATAATGCAGGTACAATCGAGAAGGACTTGGCGACGTTGCATCTGAACGACGATGGCCAAATCTTTCCAAGGACCACGTTCGAATCTACGTCCGAGCCTACTGCGACTGTAGATGGATCTCCAGAAGTTGCTGATCAACAGGCACCTAACACTGAGAATCAGACTCAAGCATCAAGTTCTGCCTCTGAGGAAAATGTCCGTGAGGAAGAAAATGTGGAAGCTGAGCCTGTTCCCCCTTTAGGTGAAATAGGATCCAACTTAGGAGATAATATAAGGGTAGATGAAATAGAGACCTCTAGGATTAACAAGAACCATCCTATAGATAGCATCATAGGAAATCCTAACGAGGGTGTGAGGACTCGGAGTAGTGTAAATAACAACACTGTGTTGTTGTCGATGATAAACGACTCCGAGGCATATCACACATGTCTATATTCATGTTTCATATCGCAAGTAGAGCCCAAAAATGTGCAAATGGCACTTAAGGACAACTCCTGGGTTGAAGCGATGCAGGAAGAACTCTCACAATTTAGGAAACTAGAAGTGTGGGAGTTAGTTCCGTTACCTCGAGGGGAGATTGCAATAGGAACCAAATAGGTTTTTAAGTGCAAAAAAGACGATCGGGGTATAGTCACGCGCAACAAGGCGAGATTAGTTGTAAAGGGTTTCAACCAAGAGGAGGGAATCGATTACAACGAAGTTTTTGCACCTGTAGCAAGGTTAGAAGCAATTAGGTTGTTTTTAGCGTTTGCCTCCTTCAAAGGCTTTAAAGTATATCAACTGGATGTTAAGAGTGCTTTCCTGTATGGGAAAGTGAAGGAGTTGGTATATGTAGAACAACCGCCCGGATTTACAGATCCTAAATATCCTGATAGAGTATATCGCTTAGATAAGGCTCTTTATGGATTACATCAGGCACCTAGGGCGTGGTATGAGACTCTATCCAACCATCTGTTAGAAAATGGCTTTGAGAGGGGTAGGATAGATAGTACTCTATTTGTGAAGAGAAAGGGAAATCACTTTATCTTGGTACAAGTGTACGTCGATGATATCATTTTTGGATCATCTGACGAACAGATGTGCAAAGATTTTGAGAAGGTGATGAAGTCTAAGTTCGAGATGAGTGCTATGGGGGAGTTGAATTTCTTTTTAGGGTTACAAGTTGACCAAAAGAAGGAAGGAATGTTTATCCATCAAACTAAGTATGTCTATGACATATTAGAACGGTTTGGGATGGAGGGAACTAAGTTGACTGCCCACTTCAGCACGCCGATTCAAGTGAATCACAATCTCGGGCCGGGTACTGATAGTGATACCGATGTGGATCCGACTTTATATCGGGCCATGATTGGGTCACTTATGTATTTAACTGCTTCAAGACCTGACATAATGTTTGATGTGTGTATTTGTGCTAGGTTTCAAGCGAATCCGAAGGAGATGCATATGAAAGCTGTGAAGCGGATTCTACGATACCTCAAGTCGAAACCGAAGCTGGGACTTTGGTATCACGCGGAGGGAGATCTAGAGTTGGAGGCGTTCACAGATTCGGACTACGGAGGATGCAGCTTGACGCGCAAATCAACGACTGGAGGTTGTCAGTTCCTCGGAGGGAGACTGGTATCCTGGCAATGCAAGAAACAAACATCGGTAGTCGTGTCAACGTGCGAGGCCAAGTATGTAGCTGCTGGTAGTTGCTGTTCACAGCTTCTGTGGATACAACAACAATTGCGGGATTACGGTTTGGCTTACACTCAAACTCCTATTAGGATAGACAATCAATCTACAATTGCTATAACTAATAATCCAGTTAAACACAGTAAAACAAAGCACATAGACATAAGACATCATTTCATTCGTGATTGTGCTGAAAAGAACTTAATCAAACTGGTAAAGGTGGCAACAGAAGATAATAATGCTGATTTATTTACCAAAGCGTTTGATAAGTCACGGTTTGAGTATTTGATTCAACTGAATGGAATGCGCAACCCAGAGTAATTTGACCTTAGTAGTAGTATGTTTATTTTCTTTTAGAGTAGTAGTATTTCTTTCTTTACAGTAGTCTGCTAATTTAGGTAAGTTGCTAATTTAGGTAAGTTTCTAATTTAGGAAAGTTTCTATTTTTAGTAAGTTTCCATTTTTAGTAAGTTAGTTGGTTAGCTTAGTTTACTGCTTTTTGCTATGAAAAACAAAAAAAAAAAGAGAGAAAATTACAAAAATACAAAAAAAAGGAGAATATCAGAAAATGAGTTAAGTCTTAGATACATAGGTTCAAAGTGACGAAAATTAGCACCGTCGTTACAGACTCTAAGTATTTAGGCTTTCACACATAATGCAACTAAACTCTAAGTGTTATACTTTATTTAGTTTGATGTGTTGGTAGGCATAATACATATAGGGAATCTCAAGGCTAATAAAATATTCTAGAAAAAGTCAAGCGTGTCACTAACCTAGATATATGACCAATCGGTCTTAATTTTTATGTACAAGACATACAAACTTTAAGTCTAAATGAGGTATGCGAACTTTCTGGGGATGTATGGCAACATCAAATACATCTGAAAATGGAAAGAATAGAAATATCATGAAAAACTGAGAGTCGAAAACATGCAACTCTGTTGTACGTAAGTACAGACCTGTTGTCTCTGTTTAGATTCGGGTTAGCAGACATGTCGCTTTGTTGTACGTCAGTACAGACCTGTCACCGCTATCTGCTAACTTTAAAAATAAACCTTAAGTTGAACTAAGACACTTTGTTGTATGAGAATACAGACCTGTGTCCGATGTTTGTCTTTTAAAGAAAGTTTGCAAATACCAACAAGTTAGAATTTTTGTCTGTGTGCCTTGATCATAAAAGTATGTCTATGTCTGAGTCACGTAAGATAATTTCCTGATAAATAAAAAGGCCAAGGGATATTCCGAAATGTAAAATGTTTAACAAGGTAAAATACCAACAATCGGCTAAATGGGTATGTCACGACAAACAATCAAAGGAATTCAAAAAATTCCTAAGTGTGAAAGTTTAAGTACTGAAAGTTAGTATCGGACATCGCTATCTGATTGAACCTCTCTTCGACTATACTCATCAAAATTATGTTGTTTAGTATTAAGCTTAGCTTGTAAATTTGTTTTTATAACTTAAGTCTAGATTAAAATTTTTTAGTCAAAATTTTATTTTATTTTATTTTATTTTTACCTTAGCTTATTTTATTTTAGTTTAGTTTAATTTTTACTTAGGTAAAAGGTCAAAAGTTACTGAGGGTGCATTCGAAGTTGGATAAAATAAACATTGCGTGAAATATCTGTTGCTTAGGGTAAAAGAATTGGCATAGTTTATCTGGTTACACAATACCGTAGAAAGAAATTGGAAAAGTTGAACTTATTTCAAAATTTTCGAAATTTTTCTAAGTGTTGGTAATTTCGAATCTAAGACAGACTCGAATGTGAAGTATTTCGAATCTGTCAGTAGACTCGAATCCACATAGACTCGAAGGTAGGTAGTATATATAGGTCAATAGTGAAGTCATTTATTACTTTACTGTTGTCGAATCTATATCCTCGAATCTGTCTGTGACGATCTCGAATCTGTTCTCGAGTCTACCGTATTGCTCCTAAACGACATTTTGTCGACTCTAAGGCTACTGTGTTCGATTCTACACTCATATCTAGGTATAATCAACCGGATTGTACAAGATTTTGGTAGTTTTATACACCATTTAAGGACAAATCGTCGATTTTTGAAGTTTTATTGGTCAAAATTGGGTTTTTGCTAAATAACTAAGTTTGGACCTATAAAAGATCAAATTAAAGACATAAATCAATGATTAGAACCTAGTTGAACTAATGTATGTGATTTACCAAGTTCAAAATGGTTAAAATCTTGGGTTTTTGTTGAAAATTCATATGTCGGCACTTCGAGTCTGTTCATGGACTTTCGAATCTGTTCATAGGTTTCTCGAATCTATCATTAGATTCGAGATGACAATGATATTCGAATCTGTCCATTAGACTCGAATAGGGACTCTTCGAATCTGTCCACTACATTCGAATATGGACACTTCGAATCTGTTCCCTTCGAATCTGTACTCTATTTAATTTCTTTAATTTAAATTTTATTAAACTTGTGGAAATTTAATTGTGTTAGATTTTGTATTTAATAAAGTACAAAATAAAACAAATTTGAATTTAAACAAGTTTATTGATTTTTAATGAGTCTAACAGTTTTATTTATTGTGCAGATATGGCAGTTCGTGCTTTTGTCCCTAAGCACAATATGGTGCTTCATCCGGATCATGACCTCCCTGAGGCGCAGGGATACAGGCAGATGCTTGAATTTCTTGTGGAATCTAGGATAGGATTTGCACTATCTCATAATGTTCAGCTCATATTACCGTATATTCGTCAATTCTATGACCATCTGCAAGTAGACTGTTCGGTCACACCGACAGTATTACGCACTCGAATTGCGGGACAGCCGTTAGTTTTCTCGGCAGATATGTTACGACAAGTGCTGCAGTTAGGCACACAAGAAGAAGAAGCTGGTCCGATAGAGTTTCCTCTAAGTATAAGGCAAGCGGCCTTCCAGAGAATGGGATACAGTCTTGATGTGACCAAGGTGTCATACATGAAAAGTGGTTTAATTGGGCAATGGAGGTTTTTAGCCCATGTTTTTATGGTTTGCTTTGCTCCGAAGAAAGCTGGATTCGATTATATAGTTGCGAAAATTCAATCTGGGATAGTCGCTATGGTTTACAATCGACCATATAGCTTTTCGGAGATGTTCTTTTCTGAGTTTGTGCACCAAATAACCGCTCCTGAAAATCAGCAGTTTCTGCTATATCCGAGGTTTATAATGATGTTGATCAGGCACTTCTTGCCAAATTTGCCGCCATCAAATGACGTTCAGAACGTAGCTATTATGGATAAAAGGATATTCGCTGATTGTTCCTCCCATCGAGGAAGATTGGCTATTCCGGTCGAGCGACCGTTGTTTGGAGCTGTTTTAGACAGGAACTTTGTGGCACCAGATAATGCCAACTGGGCAGGTGAAGTAGAAGTTCAGCCTCGACAGCAACAACAACAACCGCAACAACAACAGCAACGTCCACTACAACAACAGCCTCGTGCTCGTCCCCGTGATCCAAGGCGAAGACAAAGAGCTACTGCGAGTCAGACTCAGGCGTCTAGGCCTTCTACGAGTCAGCAAACAGAAGTGCAGGAAGCCGGGCCGTCAAATGTCCCAAATGAAGCTGATCAATTGTGCCAAACGCTAAATGAAATTTGGGAGGCCGGTCCACATGCAAATGAAGATATAGCTGCAGAGTTAGTGGGTGAATTACTTGAGCCTCCAGAGGGAGAAGAAGATGTCTTCAGAGATGTTGACGAATATGTGCCAGAGCAGACTGGCAATGATGAGTCGTCATCTGCTACAGAATCAGAAGAAATGGAGGAGATCGAAGTTGAAGCTCCAGCATCAGTGTCTACAGATCCTCATATTCAAATTGGAACCTATGGTTCACGATTGATTATCAATGAAGATGGTTCGAGGAGGCGAGAGGCCAGGGAATTGGAGGAGTCAGATTTTGAAGACGAAGAGACTCCTCAGTTAGTGACAAGGAAACGGGCCAAACGTCACAGGTTTATGCAGGGGACTTCATCACAGTCCGATGCACAACCTCCGCCTCAAACCCAGACCCAACCCCAAGATACAGCTCCACCATCACCGCCACCTCAGCAACCTGAACCCTACATTCCCCAACCATTCAATCCTGCTCCCATTCAGTCCATCCCTTCTACATCAGAAGCCTATACCGACAACCAATGAATCATGCAACTTAAGAGCCGTGTCGACTTTCAGAACGTTCAAATCATAACTCTCACAAGAGCAGTCGGTGAACTCCAAGAGCATAACTCTAATCTTGATAAGGAGAATGCAGAACTGATAAAGATTGTTGAAAGTGTTAGAGACGAAAACACGGAGATTAAATCATTGGTTGCTGATCAATCGTCTGAGATCCGAGCAATGCGGTCCCTCCTAGAGCAACTTATGAAAAATCTAAAAACTCAGGGGGAGACGAGTTGTAAAGATCAGGAAGTACAGGGAGAAGATGATGATAATGTAGGCGATGATCCCGGTGCGAACAAAGAGATTGAGTCTGTAGATTTTTCTGCAGCTCAAGTTACACAAGTTCAGGGGGAGCCTAGTACAGAAGGAGGAGAGGGAGGAGCAGGAGGAGAAGCAGGTTCTTCAAAGACTTTAGATAGCGACATGATCGATGCGCTGAAAGATATTGAAGAAGAGCTAATGGAATTTGATTTTGAAGATGATATTGAAGAATTAGAAGAAGGTGAATTCATTCCAGATGATGTCGCTGACTGGAGATCGGATGATGAAGTGCTAGATGATGAAGATGATCACGTTAATGAAGTAATAATCAATTCACAACCAATCACTGAACTGTATGAAAGCCAAGATCATAATGTGATTGATATTGATTACATCAAGGTAGCCTCAGCTGAAGATAAAGACCTTGAAGAGGCTGAGAAAGAGCCATCTAGAGCTGATCTGTTAAATCTTTGGTTCAAGAAGGAAGAAAAGAAAGATCAGCTGAAGATGAAGAAGAAGATGAGAAATCCAGGTGCTGGAAATTTTGCTGGAGGGATTATTAGCTGGTTCTTTGACAGAGAACTGCAGCTGTTTATTTTGAAAAGAAGAGATGGCCTTCAATACTTGAGGCGGACACTGAAAGCGTTTAATTCATTGCCCAAGATTGAAGTTAAAGAGTTAGCCTGGAAGGAGCTGATCAATATTGGAGATGATCCCTACGCGAACGTGATTGAAAGAATTATAAGGAAAGAAGGGCGATCAGGGAAATTTGAGCGACTCAAGCCAAGGACCGGAAAGAGGGTCGAGGATGGGTCGAGAATAGATCCTCATACAGGTAGGCCATGGGCCAGGATGGAATACAAACCTGTGAGGTGTCTAAAGAAAGTCCCAATGAAGCCAATGCCACAGAACGTTTTGAGCAACATGAAGTGGTGGTACCTAGAGATTGACACTGCTGAAGCTATCATGGAAGATCAAGACGAGCAGGTAATTTTGAAGGTATATGATCCATTGCACTTGATAAACCTATCAAAGGACGACCTGAAGAAGCTTCATGATCAGCCTATCTTCTTTACTGAACCATGGAGATCTGAAGCCAGGAAGTTCCAAAAGGTAGTCAAAGTTTGTATAGATGCTGGATTATATGCGGGTAGTAATATATATAGCTCTAGTACTTAAATTTGATGTAATGTAAATAATTAGAAGCTATCGTCAAGGGGGAGTCTGTTGGTACACCCTGTGTGACGATAGCAGTCTAATCGATCTGCATTATGTGTTTAGGTAATATTCTGAGTATTAACCAAGTATTTTGTTATATATGTTTAATATGTGTTTGTCTGTTATTGATTGTGTGTTTGAACTTGATACAACATATTACAAGAAGTTCAAACATAAAGGTCAAAGATTAACTCAAGCATAAGTTAAAACATAAGTTTCAAACACTTAGTTATAAATGTCAAAGGCTAGATTCGAATTGCATAAAAGGATACATTCGAATCTGTGATAGATTCGAATGAGTCCTTAGATTCGAATAGGCTAGATTCGAATCTGTCAGATGGACAGATTCGAATGGGCCTTAGGCCAGATTCGAGGTTGGCCCACAACAGACTCGAATCAGGGCCTATAATTAGGGATAGACTCGAATGTTTAAGAGACTTTTTGCAGAATTCGTGAGGAATTGAGCAAGAGGCGATCTCGAGTTTATCAGCTTGGTGAGTCCCGTTTCGGAGAGAATTAGTACGTAGGATCGTTCGTGTGTCGTTCGTTCAGCGTCTAATAGTCTCCGTGTTTCCGTTGGTTGAGAGTTGTCCGTCTGACCGTCAACGAGGATTCCGCACTCGTTAACGGATCCGCGTCTAGATAGATCTTGCAGTCGTAGACCTTACAACAATCACCTTGAAGTGTATGTTATGACAAAAAATCAAGGGAATAAAAAATTCCTAAGTGTGAAAGTGCATTTGACGCCGCTACCTGATTGAACCTTCTTTGACTATCTCGCAAAAATATTCAATTAGTATGTTTTTATATTTAAATTTCTACAATTTAGTTTTACTTCATTTCATTTTATTTTAGTTTAGTTCATTTTATCTTTAATAAATAGGATCGAGGTCAGATTACTAGGATGCATCCTAGTTGGAAAAACAAAATTTGCATGATAATCAGGTGCTAAAAGTGAAGGGTTCCTTGATAAGTTGAAAAAGTTGAAAATTGTTCTAAGTTTTTCAAAACATAAGATTTTGTGACTGTTTAACGAAGATAACGACTGTTTCTCTCGAACTTAATTCTAGTGTTTGGTTTACGTTCTAAACCATCAAAGAATGTAAGTAAGGAGAGTTTCATTGCATTTTTATCGTTGAATAATAGACTTTAATGTCCTACTAATAGATTATGACTTATTTTTTGTGTTGATTAAGTCTATACAGTGTTAGAATTGGAGTTTTTACAAAATTACAAATTCTTCAGCTGACAAAGGCGATTCGTGAACTTCAACATCTTAATGCCCAGTTGGATCAGACATAGACTGATCAGCAGCTGCAGATTGAAAATCTGGAGGCTATACTTGAGGAGTTGTTGAGAGATCGTCAATCTCAGGGGGTGAAATTGTAGAGAAGTCAAAGAAGATGGCCCGAATAGTGAGCTGGCAGATCTTTCAAGACAACAATTTGCTCAGCTTGTTGATCCTCAGGGGGAGTCGGTGTTCATAGCCGCTGACAAGGGAGAAGACAAGGATTCAGATGCGAATAAAGTAACAGAAGATAAGGTCTGATAGGAGCATTGTCAAGGTTGGATGAAGATGAAATGAGGTTCGTCTTCGAAGATGACTTAGAACAAGAGGATCTTGAGGAATGAGCGTTTACTCCTAAAGATATACCTGATTGGAAGTCACTCGAATAAGGTGTTATGAATGAAGATCAGAATGTGATAGATCTAGAGATTCTGATATCTGGACTAAATGATGAATCAGATTCTGAAGTGTGAAGTGATTGATTTAGCTTGGAAAGACCTTATATATCTAGGAAGACGATTCTTATGCTGATGTGTTTGCAAAAACTATCAGAAGGGAGGGTCATTCTGGAAGATTTGAAAAGTTAATCTAAGAGTTGGTAGAAGAGTTGTGGTTTAAATAAGAATAAATCCTCTGACTGGTAGGACATGGACTAAGTTAGTCTACAAACCGGTGAGGACAGCGAAACTGGAGAGGCAGTCATGGATACCAAAGAAGATAAGTTGATTTCGGTATTCATAGAGTAATGAATATCTACAAGAAGCTATCGTCAATGGGGAGTCTGTTGATACACCCGATGTGACAATAGCTGTCTAGTTTCGGTATTCATAGTCTCTGAATCTGATAGTCTATTACGATCAATGAACAACAACTAGAAGCTATCATCAAGGGGGAGTCAGTTGGTACATCCGGTGTGACGACATCAGTCTATTTTTGTTATTGATATCATGATTGTGTATGATGTTTACATTTGCATGGTAAGTTCTAGATTATCATATTAAGTTCTAGAAATAAGTTCTACATTAAGTTCTAGAATAAGTTCTAGAATAAGTTTCTAGAAATAAGTTGTAGATTAAGTTCTAGAATATGTTCTAGGTGAGAATAAGTTTTAGGTGAAGATAAGTTCAAGAACAAGTTCAAAGATAAGTTCAAGAGCAAGTTCAAAGATAATTTCAAGAATAAGTTCAAAGGGTAGAGTTTGAACTTAGTGAGAATAAGTTCGTGAGGAGCGTCTACACGAACTTATCAGCTAAAAGTTTGTGAAGAGCGTCTACACGAACTTATCAGCTATATAATGAACTTATCTGTTGGGAAATAGTTTAAGTACATTCAAGCTGTTAGTTTAGACTTCTCAGACTGTTAGTAGATTTTACTTGTAAATCCAAAGTTCATGCTGCTAGTTGAAGAAACTCGAGCTGCCAGTATAAAAGTTCAAGCTGCCAGAGCAAAACTACTCAAGCTGCTCAGTTCATGCTGTCAAGAGATTCAAGCTGCTCAACAGTTTCAGAAACAGAAAGTGCTGATTTTCAGGAAAAGATATCTACATGAAGATTCCAGCATATCTACTATCAAAGAAGTCATAGTTCGTCAAGGAAACATATCAAGAAGCAATATAAATACAGAGAATAGGTCGTCCTATTATATAGAGGAGTTTCTGCATATTTTGAGTCTGTAATTGCTTTATTGATTAAGTTTTCATAAGCCTCTAAGGTTGTAAAACCCTAAGAACAGTTTGTGTTCTTCGTCTAATCAAACAGATTAGAGGTGATTGTAATTGATGAATTCAGCAATACAAACAGTCTTGATTAATTCCTTTGTGTTTATTTATTATTGATTCTGAAAGTTTTTGTCAAAATAATTAAGTGTTATTCCGCAAACTTCTTGATTAAACTTTGATTCAAAGTAAGATTATTGATTTATACTCTGATAAATTCAAATCAGTTAGTCTTGGTAATTCATATTTTAGATCCTGACAAGTGGTATCAGAGCCAGGTTTGTCAAACCAGGTTGTTCAAATCAGGTTTTTCAAACCAGGTTACTCTTAATTTTTCAAAGTCAAAAACTTTCTTTTAAAGTTTTTAATCTTTTACAATGGAATTTGAAAATAGCAGCAGTGGATCTGGGCAAGGACTCAAATTGCCTATGCTCAAGCCCACTGAGTTTGAGATGTGGAAACTCAGGATTCAACAGCATATTCAATTCATTGATTATGCCATATGGGAAGCTGTTGAATTTCCTCCTGTAGTTGATCCAGAACTTGATGATGAGGGGAAACCAGTCAAAACTCCTCCAAAAACTGAACTTGAAAGGAAGGCTAGAATGAATGAAGTGAAAGCACTTACACTATTACAAATAGCCATTCCAAATGCTTATCAACATCAGTTTAAAAAGTTTTATACTGCTCACTCTCTTTGGAATGCCTTAGAGAAGAGGTTTGCTGGTAATGCCAGTATCAAGAGAAATCAAAAGGACCTCTTGAAACAGCAGTATGAACACTTTTCTGGTGGCAAGAATGAAAACCTTACTCAAATCTTTGACAGGTTTAACAAACTGATAAGTGAACTGGAAAGTGCAAAGGTCAATCTGGATCAAGATGAAGTCAACAGAAAATTTCTCAGATCTCTTGGAGAAGAATGGACAGTCTATGCTGCACAATGGAGAACAAAAGACACTCTTGATGAGATAGAATTGGATGATCTGTATAACAGTTTAAGAGTGTTTGAGACTGAGATTGATGCTAAAAAGAAATCCTTTTCTTATAATCACAACACTGCTCTTCTGTCTTCTGAAAAATCTAATAACTGTGATCCTTGTTCAGGTGGTGATGGCAATTCTGCTGAAACTCACTATGAGGCTTTTGTTGCCAATGATGGATTATTTGCTCTAAATGTTGAAGACTTGGAACAAATTCATCCAGATGATCTTGAAGAGATGGATTTAAAGTGGCAACATGCAATGCTGACCATGAGAGCCAAAAGATTTCTGAAAAGAACTGGTAGGGCCAACTTTCAAGCCAAGACAGAAGGCAAACCATCTTTTGATAAATCAAAAGTGGAATGCTATAAATGCCATAAGCTTGGTCACTTTGCCAGAGAATGTAGATCTCAAGGTCAACAGCCATCAAGGACTTCACAGCCCATCCAAGCATCATCATCCACAGCACTTGTCTCTCAAGAAGACAATGTGTTTGACTGGAGTGATCAGACAGAGGAAGAATTTCAAAATCAAGCACTTATGGCAGAAACATCAAATGTCTCCTCCACTGAACTACCATCTGAGGTAAATTCTAAACTCTGCTCTCAATCATGCAAAAATATGGTTAAAAAGTACAGAGATCATAATGAGAGCATGTGCAAAACTCTAGCTAAGATGGAAGAAAGGAGATATGAATACATGCAGGCCATAGAAGATCTGGAAAAACAGATAAATGATTATAAGGACAATGAGATTCAAATGGGGTATGATAGAACCTATCATGAGTGGGAGAAAAAGGAGCTAAATAAGAAAATAGAATCTCTAAATAAAAAGGTAGAAGAGACTGAACAAAAGGTGTTTGAGGCTAATAAGAAGCTAGAATCTGTTAACATAGATCTAGGAAACTTCAAGTTAGCAAATCAAAAGCTAGAACACCTAATGGAAGTTCAATTCAAAGATAGAGTGAAATCTCAGGTCAATCCCAAAGAAGGAATAGGATATAGAGCTACTCCACCTCCATACAATAACAAGTACATTCATCCAATGAGTGAGGTTGCTGATAGACTTGTCAATGAACCACTAGATGAGTCTATGACTATTGTAGATCCTATCCTTGATAACAGTCCTGAATTAAAAGAAGATAAGAGTCAAAATAGAGACTGTGACACAAAGAGTGCACCCATAGAAGTCCAAGCTCCCAGTAAGAAAGGAAAAGAGAAGATGAGTGTATGCAATGCTACTCCACAAGTTTCTGTACATTCTAACTGTAACACTGCATCTTCATCAAAAGGAACTAAAAGAGGTAAAACTGTTTCTATCTGCACATGCCAAAAGCATGGTGTTCAAAAGTTTCCTAAACAACAGCAGGTAAGAGGAAACCAGAGAAATAAGAACCAGAAATTGACAGAAAAGTCTGGTGTTCCAATTCAAACTGTCAAAAGATGCTTTCACTGTGGAAGGAAGAATCACTTAGCCAAGGATTGTTTTTACAAACCAGCTGTTGCAAAACAGACTGTGCATCACACAAAATCAAATCCTAATCAGGCAAAGCACTCAAAAGTGAAACCTTCCACAGCAGCTCCAAAGAAAACAGTTGATCACAGATTCTCAAAAGTTAATAAAAAACAGTCCACACATCAAAAACAAGTTTTGGCAAAGCCTAAATCAAGTTTTAAACAAATGTGGTGTGTCAAGGACAAATCTGTTGCTCAAACTGCTAATGCAAAAGATCAGACTGCTAAGTCAAAATCTGATGCTGTTAGTGCAAAAACTGAAACTGTTAGCACTACAAACACAGCTCAAGCTGCTGGGCATCAAACTGGAGCTGCTAGTGAATCATCTGAGACTGTCAGAAGAAAAGATGATCAAAATAGTTGGATACCTCATATTATCACTAAATACTCTCCAAAGACTCCATCAGTAGATCTCACCAAATATAAGAAGTCAAAAACAGTTTTTAGTTATGTCAATGTACAAGGCCAACCCAAAACCAATTTGGTTTGGGTTTACTCCACTACTAACTAAGCTGTTATTTGTGCAGGGCAACCACAGGTCTCCTCATAGAACAAGATGGCATCTGGACAGTGGATGCTCTAGGCACATGACAGGCAATTCTGAATGCTTGTCAAATTTCAAAGGTTTTGATGGAGGTTTTGTTGCATTTGGAGGCAACTCAAAAGGAGGTAAGGTTACAGGTAAAGGTACTGTTAATGCAGGCAACATGACATTCCATGATGTTCTGTATGTTGAACAGCTTAAGTACAATTTATTGAGTGTCTCTCAAATCTGTGACAAACAAAACATTGTTCTGTTCATAGATTCTGAGTGCATTGTTCTTTCAAAGGATTTCAAAGTTCCTGAAAAACTTGTTTTACTAAGAACACAAAGAAAGGACAATGTTTACTGCCTAGACACAGATCTCTTGACTAAATCAAATACTTTAAGCTGTTTAATATCCAAAGCATCATCAAATGAGTCTGCTCTTTGGCATAGAAGGATGTGTCACATGAACTTCAAGTCCATGAATGCCTTAGTTAAAAAGAATCTGGTAAGAGGATTACCACAAAAAGAGTTCATTTGTGATGATCATTGTGTAGCATGTCTTAAAGGTAAGCAACACAAAACTTCTTATAAGGCCAAAGAAGTAAATTCAATCTCATCTGTTCTTCAGTTGTTACATATGGATCTATTTGGTCCAACATCTGTTTTGAGTTTGAATAAAAGGGCATACTATTTAGTCATTGTTGATGATTTCACCAGATTTACTTGGGTTTACTTTCTTAGGTCCAAAGATGAAACTACTGAGCTAGTTAAGTCTTTTATCCTTAAGATAGAAAACCAATCCAATTCCAAAGTTAAGGTGATAAGATCAGACAATGAAACTGAATTTAAAAATCAAATTCTAAACAGTTTCTGTGAGTCCAAAGGCATTGCTAGACAATATAGTGCACCAAGAACACCACAGCAAAATGGTGTAGCTGAAAGAAAGAATAGAACATTAATTGAGGCTGCTAGAACAATGCTAGCTGATTCAAATCTGCCAATGACTTTCTGGGCAGAAGCTGTTAATACAGCCTGTTATGTTCTAAATAGGGTTCAAGTTGTCCAATCTCAAGGAAAAACTCCCTATGAGTTATTCCATAACAGAAGTCCCCTAATAGCTTTCTTCAAGCCTTTTGGATGCCCATGTACTATTCTTCACACTAAGACTCACTTAGGGAAGTTTGAGAGTAAGGCTGAAGAAGGATTCTTTGTAGGATACTCAACTCAAAGCAAAGCCTATAGAGTATACAACAGTGTGTCTAAAACAATTGAAGAAAGTGCCAATGTTGAATTTAATGAAAATACTGCTAATATCAAAGGCACTGGTCCTGATTGGTTGTTTGATTTAGATTCACTAACAAATTCTCTGAGCTTTGTTGAGTATACTGCAGAAGCTGATGCATACAGGGTTGAAGCTGCTAACACAAACTCTCATGCTGCCAATACAATTTCTCATGCTGTTGGCACAAAGTTTCAGACTGCTGCAGATTCAACAAGTTGGGATGATTTCACCACTCTACCACTTCTGTCATGTGATCCTCCAGGGGTCCTGAATGCTCCACTTAATGCAAATCCATACACTGAAGTGCCATTCCCAAGTCCTGACAGCACAGCTCCATCACAAAAGGAAACAGTTCCAGTTTCTAGGCTAGCAGTCCCAACAGCTTCTCAAGCTGTTAGCCTAGAAACTCAAGCTGTTCCCGAAACTGAACTATTCACTGGTTCTGATGGAGATGATACAAACCTTGGAACTTCTTTTCAAACAGAGAGAGAGCCCACACTAAGAGTTCACAAGTATCACCCTCTCAATCAAATACTGGGTGATCCAAGCACTCCTGTTCAAACAAGGAATATGGTTCAAAATGAGACTGCTGCTGCTGAACAAGCAGTTTCTGAATTCAGTCTAGCTGCTTTTGAACATGCCTGTTTTATGTCTCAACTAGAACCCAAAAAGGCATCAGAAGCACTAAAAGATTCATCCTGGATTGAAGCCATGCAAGAAGAGCTTTTACAGTTCAAAATTCAGAATGTATGGACTCTGGTGGATCTTCCTAAAGGTAAGAGAGCAATAGGTACAAGATGGGTGTTCAGAAACAAGAAGGATGAGAGAGGGATAGTCATCAAGAACAAAGCAAGACTAGTAGCACAAGGGTACACTCAAGAAGAAGGAATAGATTATGATGATGTCTTTGCTCCAGTAGCAAGAATTGAAGCCATCAGACTATTTCTAGCATATGCAAGTTTCAAAGGATTTAAAGTGTATCAAATGGATGTTAAGTCTGCTTTCCTGTATGGGACAATTGAAGAGGAAGTGTATGTGTGTCAACCTCCTGGTTTTGAAGACTACAAGTATCCAGACAGGGTGTACAAGCTAGACAAAGCTCTCTATGGTCTTCACCAAGCCCCCAGAGCATGGTATGACACACTGTCATCATATCTTCTACAGAATGGATTCAAGAGAGGCACTCTGGACAAAACACTTTTCACTAAATCCATCAAAGCTGAGATTCTACTTGTCCAAATCTATGTTGATGACATCATCTTTGGCTCAACTAATGATAGTTTGTGCAAAGAATTTGAGGCCCTAATGCACAAAAAGTTTCAAATGAGTTCAATGGGGGAACTCACATTCTTTCTAGGGCTGCAGGTTAAACAGAAGCCTACTGGTCTATTCTTAAGTCAATCAAAGTATGTCAAAGACATACTGGAAAAGTTTCGCTATCAAGACACAAAGGTTGCAAGCACTCCAATGGATCCTCATTAACAGCTCCATACAGACAAAGATGGCATAGATGTGGACATTCATCTATACAGATCCCTTATAGGATCTCTCATGTATCTAACATTTTCAAGACCTGATATTATGATTGCTGTCTGTGTGTGTGCTAGATTTCAATGCTCTCCAAAGGATTCTCACTTGGTTGCTGTTAAAAGAATCTTTAGATATCTTAAAGGCCAACCACATTTAGGCCTATGGTATCCTAAAGACTCTCCTTTTAAACTAACTGCTTATTCTGACAGTGACTATGGTGGTTGCAACATTGACAGGAAATCCACAACTGGTGGATGTCAATACTTAGGAGCAAGACTGGTCTCTTGGCAATGCAAAAAGCAAACAACTGTCTCCACATCATCCACTGAAGCAGAATACGTAGCAGCTGCAAGCTGCTGCTCCCAGGTAATGTGGATTCAAAATCAGCTAAGAGACTATGGTATGAATTTCTTATCCACTCCTATTTATATTGACAATTCAAGTGCAATTAGCATTGTGCAAAACCCAGTGAAATTCCCAAAAACCAAGCATATAGAAATCAGGTTTCACTTCATCAGAGATTGTAATGAAAAGAAGTTAATCCAAGTTACCAAAATACATACAGATGATCAGCTAGCTGATCTATTTACAAAACCTTTTGATATAGGAAGGTTCACTTTCCTAGTATCAAATATTGGTATGGTAAACATGGATTAATTGGTTTTCATTATTATCTACTCAGTATGCTAATTTAAGGGGGAGACACTGTTCCATTGAAAAGTTGCACAATTTTACACTAACAGCATGAGTATTTTCTCATGCTGCTAGTTCATTTTCTCGGACTGCTAGTTATTTTCACTTGATCTGTCAAAGTGTGCAGGGTATTTGGGTAATCTTCAAAATGTGTGCGCGGGACCCAACCTTTCAAAACCTTTAAAGGTCCCAGTTTCGTTCAGTTGTAACTACCAGTTACATATTCTTCTTCCACGGCCTTCTGCTTTCTCTCTGAACGAATCACACATTCTTCTTTCAAACCCTAAAACCATCGTTTGTTCATCCATGGAGTTCGTAAAAGAACACAACTGCCTCCCATACACTCTGAAACACGCTGAACTCCAACCGTTCCATGCAATAATGGATTTCCTCAGGCACTCCCATATCCATCATGCACTATCCATAAACCCTTCTATATACATCTCCCATATAGAACAGTTTTGGAACCATGCATCTGTTCAAACCATCAATAGAGTGCCTACCCTCCTTTCCAAGATTGATGGAACTGATATCCATATCACTGAGGAATCCATCCGACATCACTTGCATCTTCAAGATGCCACAGGTATAACCGACCTAACCCTTGATGCTTTACATACAGGTCTTTTCAATATCGGTTATAGGGGTCCTGCTGATTCTTTTACTTTCTTAAAAGCCCATTTTCTCCTAAATGGAAATTTCTTGTACATATCATTCAGCAGTGCATAAGCCCCAAAAGAACTGGTTGGTCTGAATTTTCATCTAACATTGCCACTGCCTTATTGTGCTTTTCACAGGCCAACGATTCAATTTTTCCAACATGATTTTTCAGGGGATGTTAAGGCATCATTCCCTAAAGAGTGGGAAATTTTTTGATGTATCCTAGATTTTTAGCAGAAATCATTGCACACACCTGCACATCTTCTCATACACATAAAAGGATACATGTTTCCCACAGGCACTCACTATCCTCTATTAAGAGACTTTTGAAACATAGTGCCAACTTTTTGAGTGTTGATGTTCCATTGCCTTCTGCAATGATGAACATTATTCCACAACACAGAGGAGAGGGTCCTGAGCAGGCTCAGCCTATCATCACTGCTACACCCCCAGGACCCCAACCCCCTCCTCCCGATACACAAACTCCCTCTGATCCTTTTGTACAGCCCACACGCCCACTCAGATACTTATACAAAAGAAAAAGGGGACCAGGAGCTCCTTCCTCCTCCTCCCATCAGCAAGAGCCATATATCCCTGTGCAGGAGGATACTCCTGCACAGAATATCCAAAGGGAACCCATTGAGGAAACTCCCATCCTCTCTCAGGAGGTGAACATCTCTTCAGAGATGGTTCATATGGGTTCTGTGGCTGGCACTACTGATGTCTTTGCACAAGAGGCACAGGACAGTGCCAACATAGCTAAGACCACGCCCATGGCAATAGCAAGTGTGCAAACACAAGCTGGAAGTCCCCAGAACCAAGAAAAGAGGGGCCCAGAAGTTTCTACCTCTGGTCTTAATGTCAGTGATAGATCACAAACACCTAAGGTGTTCTCTGATCTTGAGGCTAGTCTGCAACAAATGCTCTGAACGAATCCCAGGCTCAAACCTGTTGTAGCTATGTTGGACCATCAAATGTCCATCATTGCTGCACAGGGAGCTCAAATTTTTGCTCTCAGGCAGGCAGAGGCTGCTCAAAATAAGCGTATGGATTATCTACACAGAGGCTTCACTCTTTGTGGAAATAAAATTGTGAAATTAGAGCAGATGATTCAAACCCAAGGGGCAAAGGTTGTGGGTCCTTCTGACCAAACCAATGCTTCCAAAAAGGGGGAGAATCAGGAGGTTCCCAAATCAGTCCAAGCAGCTCCAACAACAACAGTCCAAGCAGCACCAACAGTTCCAGTTTCTAGGCTAGCAGTCCCAACAGCTTCTCATGCTGTTAGCCTAGAAACTCATGCTGCTCCTTCAAAAACCACTGGATTTGTGATCAGAGAAGGAATTCAAGCTTCATCAAGCACAGTCCAAGCTACAACATCTGCTACAAAAGACAAGGGCAAGGACATTCTCATTGAGTCTCCAAAGCATAAATTTTCCTCAAAAGAAGCCCAAATTGCCTTTGATGCTGAAGTTTCCAGAAAAATAGCAGAAGAATAAGACAAAGAATTAGAGCAGCAAGCCCAAACCCCAATGGATGATGATGAGACTTTAGGTGATTACTTAAAGGGGTTTGTGGTCAAGCAAGGAGCAAGGAAAAGAAAGATGCCAACAGGGCACTCCAAGGCTGAGCATAGAAGATTTCTTATCAATTTTGCCTTTGCAGCAGGTATTCCAAAGAAAATGGCTCAGTCCATGTCTACTGAAAGGCTGCAGGAGATTCATGATAAGGAGATGGACAAAAGACAGAGAACACAAGTCTCTCCAGAAGCTCAACCATCCCAAGAAGTCCAACCATCAACCCAATCAGTCCAAGCTGAAGCTGGTGCCAGTGCACCTGCTCCCTCTGATCAAGCAGTTGTCTCTATTCCTTCATCGGTTAAAAGGGTGCTCTTTGAGCAACAACTACAAAAGGCTATGGAGATAGAGAAGCTAATTGATCAGCATGATTTTACAAAGCCTCAAATCAACTACTGGTTTGCTAAGTCACTAGATGACCGTTACTTGAGAATGAAGTTTGTAATCAGAAGAGAGTCTGGACCTGAAGAGGAGTATGACACTTTTTGGCAGATAGTACAGAAGCTGACCAGAGATGAATTGATAAAGATGTACAATATAGGGTCAGTTACACAAGTGAGGTTTGCTCTTCCACAAGTCAAGCAACTCATCAAAGATCTAAGTACAGTGGTTGACCCTGAGTTTGCAAGACAAGAGATAGAAGATGCTGAAAAGAAAGGGAGAAATATCAAGCAGATTGATCAGTTTGTCAAGTCAAAGACATTCAGAATCAAATTCACAGATGGATCTGGTATCTTCTTCAATCTTGATTTTTACAATTTTTCAAAAGATATGCTGCTGCAAATTAAATCAGCTAGAATATCTTGTGATAAAGAAGAGATGAAGAAAGAATTTTTGAAGGCTATAGATCATAAACTTGCACAGTTGTGAGTTTTTGTAAGCCTTGGTTTGTAAATAACAGTTTACTTATTCATTTCCAATTCTTGTATAGAACTTAAAGTCTTGTGTAAAGAATTTAAGTTAGGGGGAGATTGTTGGGAAATAGTTTAAGTACATTCAAGCTGTTAGTTTAGACTTCTCAGACTGTTAGTAGATTTTACTTGTAAATCCAAAGTTCATGCTGCTAGTTGAAGAAACTCGAGCTGCCAGTGTAAAAGTTCAAGCTGCCAGAGAAAAACTACTCAAGCTGCTCAGTTCATACTGTCAAGAGATTCAAGCTGCTCAACAGTTTCAGAAACAGAAAGTGCTGATTTTCAGGAAACGATATCTACATGAAGATTCCAGCATATCTACTATCAAAGAAGTCATAGTTCGTCAAGGAAACATATCAAGAAGCAATATAAATACAGAGAATAGGCCGTCCTATTAAAAGACGAGTTTCTGCATATTTTGAGTCTGTAATTGCTTTATTGATCAAGTTTTCATAAGCCTCTAAGGTTGTAAAACCCTAAGAACAGTTTGTGTTCTTCGTCTAATCAAACAGATTAGAGGTAATTGTAATTGATGAATTCAGCAATACAAACAGTCTTGATTAATTCCTGTGTGTTTATTTATTATTGATTCTGAAAGTTTTTGTCAAAATAATTAAGTGTTATTCCGCAAACTTCTTGATTAAACTTTGATTCAAAGCAAGATTATTGATTTATACTCTGATAAATTCAAATCAGTTAGTCTTGGTAATTCATATTTTAGATCCTGACAAGATCATCTTTAGAGAGGTTTACCAGGTGAAGAGGGTCGTAGACTCTAAGAATAACGTTTTCTTCAAAATCTTCCATGACCGCTTCCCCAGTCTCAGTGTCAGCGTACCACCAGTGCAGATTCTTCAAAACATTCTGTGGCATAGGCTTGAGAGGCACCTTCCTAAGACATCTAGCTGGTTTATAGTGAATCCTCATCCATGGTCGTCCAGTTAGAGGATCGATACACGAAGGATCTTCTACTCTTCTCCCGACTCTTGGATTCAATCGCTCGAACTTCCTTGATCTTCCTTCTTTTCTTATGATTCTTTCAATTACGTTCGCGTAGGGATCATTGCCAATGTTAATAAGATCTTTCCATGCTAGCGCTGTGATTTCGATCTTTGGCAGGGAGTTGAAAGCTTTTAAAGTTCGCCTCAGGTACTGGAGCCCGTCTTTCCTTTTAATTATGAATAGCTGCAGTTCTCTATCAAAGAACCAGCTTAATATGCGTTCAGACAGCTTCCCAGTACCCGACACCCTCATTGTCTTTTTAATCTCCAATTCCTTCTTTTCAGCTCTGAACCGTAACTTTCGTTTTTCTTCATTTGATAGCTCTCTAGCAGGTTCTTCTGTTGATGGCTGAGCATTCAACGCAGCATTCACTATCAACAATGTCTTTTTCCATTTTGATATACATTTCCATCATCATCCTATTCTGTAAATCTTTTAATCTTCCGTGAAGCTTGTATTTGTCAATAATTCGTCTAATAATCTCACGCCCCTTGTAATTCATATCATCCTCCTTAGGATTATTCCCTTTCAATTTTTGATCTTGTTCAACTTTTTCAATCCGAATAGCCTGCTGCTTTACAAGACCAGTATTCGTAACAGTCAGCCCCCTGTTAACTTCAACTTCATCAATTTCAGCTTTCTTTGCCTCTGCTACAGAATCTTCTTTAACAACCCAAACTGTTGCTTTTTCTTTCTTAGCCTTAGCTTTAGATTTTTCTTTTTTAATCACAACTGGAGTCTTTTCTATAGTAACAGCAACTTCCAATTTTTGATAGATGAAACTTTCAGATTCTTGCTGTTTTTTCAATTCCTTTGCCTTCATAACTTCATTGAAAGTATCATTAATCTGCTGCTTTTTCTCATCAATTACACTCAATTGGACAACATCAACTTTGCTTGAGCTGCCCTCCTGATATACCGAATCCTTAAAATTATCCTCTTGATTATTCAACACCTCAAAACTATTTCCAATTTTGCCACCCCTGAAAGTACCTCGGCCACCTCTAAAATTACCCCTTCCTCCACCAGTCCCACCTCTACCAGCAACTTGCCTTCTAATGACTTTAGTTAACCCATCATTATCCACATTATTTTTTCCACCAGACATAATAGTACCAGAATTATTCTTGCCCTCCTCCTCATCTTTGTTGACAGGAATACTCTCTTTTGGTTTGTGTACACAATCTTTTAATAAGTGTCCAAACACTTTGCAAAAGTCACATCTAGGTGGTCTCCATTGATACTCTACTCTCAATTTTAGCATCCTCATCACTTCATTCTTATGGTCCATAACCTCCACTTCAACATGTTCAGCCCAACTAGCTTTAGCATTAACCTCCACAAGAATTCTAGCAAATCCAGCTCTACCCATCCCTTCACTGCACATTCTATTAGTAAAACTATCAACAGATAAAGGAATTCCTAATGTACTAGCAATGCAACTTAACCCATCACTTGTCCAAAATTCCAAAGGGATATCAAAAATTTTTATCTAGAGAGGGACACGATCAATCACAAGCTTTTCAAGCGATAATCCAGGTCCCCATCGATTCAGAAAAATAGGAACATTGCTCACTAACCAAGGTCCATCCTCAACAACAGAGTTCATTCCTTTAGAAGTATTAAAAGTAAAATAATAAAATCCTGAATCATTTGAGAAAACCTGATTCAAACCAAATTTGTTCCACATACGACGAAATTGAGGGTATATTAAATTCCAAGGCAATTTCACACCAACAAAATAACCATAAGCCATAGATTTCCACCTATCTACTTCATTCATCCATACAGAAGATTTCATTTGAGCAACAATTTTACCCGAAGAAGTTATTTTAGGAGAAATATAGCTCAATTGAACAGGGCTCCTTTTTTCCATTCCTCTAACAACATTAGCAAAAGAAATTTTAGGATTATTTACCTTAGAGTTTGTATTCTGAATATTAGCATCAGGACTGTTGTCGTCAGGAAGAATACCACCAGTACCATTCGATATCTTGGACTCATGATCCTTCTTTTCCAGCTTCACAATCGATACAGCTCCAACTTCATCATCATTCAACTCATAATCAAATTCTTCATAATCTGCACTATTACCTTCAGAATCACTAACATCTTCAGAAGCAGATAAACCATCTTTCATTTCGAAATCAGCATCCTTAATGTCCCCCACATTTTCAGTTTCCATAGCATCCGAAAATTCAGTTTGTTGATGTAGACGATTTTGACCATTAGGATCGATATCAGAAATACGAGAACCCAGAGCAGATTTATTATTACCGCTAATAACTTCAAATCGCGCCAACACCCCAGATTTTTTCAGAATTTTCGAATTGAAAATTAGATTATTCACAGATGGAGGTTTATTAGATGAAGACGAAGGAGGTTTAGAGGCTACCATGGCTGTAATCAACAAGAAAACGAAGGAAGAAAGCAAAATCAACAGGAAGTCACGTAGGGAAAAAAACCGCCAAAAAAGAGGGAGAAAAAAGAAAGAGCGTGGTTTAGGGTCTAGGGTTTAGGGTCTAGGGTCTAGGGTCTAGGGTCTAGGGTCTAGGGTGAATATAGATTCCTAACAATCAAACAACAATAACAACAATCAATCAAGAATAGAAAGAATTAATACTAACCGAATGATTATATTGATTGATGAATGAATACAAAATGGAGAATGAGAATTTGCTTTCACTGTAGCCCTAGCTCTGAAATCCGTGCGTACAATATTCTAACTGTCAGATCTATTATTCTTTTACAAAGTCAAACTCCTATTTATATACTATTTACAATTATGGACTAATTACAAAACACACCCTAGACTTTGTATTACATCAACAAAACATATTTCAACAATCTCCCCCTTTGATGGAATAAGCAAAGTCTTTACGTAGATAACCCCAGCTTCAACTCAAATCTTCTGATGCTTTTCCGGTCTGAAAGTCTCCATTCAATCTTCGATATAAACTCCACCATCAATCTTCTATCATTCACAGATAACGCTCCTTTCTTAGTTTTTATCTTCCTGTCAGATGCCAGCTTTCCCTTCAATCCGTTCAAAACTTTCTGTAACGTACCATCACAAAATTTGTTGAGTTCAACACTCCTCATCGCTCTTAACTTTTTATTTCAGTCTTTGTACATGACCGCAGGATGCTTGACCATAATGACTTGATACTCTCTCCTGCAAACTTGATTTCTCGATTCGGAGCAGTAATGTTAATTTTCCTCATTCCTCTTTCGACACCAATCTGCAGATCTTGCACAGACATCAATACCAGTTTGGTATGCATGAAGTGAAAAATTGTCTTCTGTGCAAATCTACAGTGTTCATTTCTCTTGTTGCGGCACAATTCATCAAATAAGTCTTCTATATCGACCAAGT
The DNA here is from genome assembly GCA_020465985.1 of Centrapalus pauciflorus. NCBI lineage: Eukaryota > Viridiplantae > Streptophyta > Magnoliopsida > Asterales > Asteraceae > Centrapalus > Centrapalus pauciflorus. The sequence continues at coordinate 13,755 of JAANYP010005763.1, read as the reverse complement.
GCATATTGAACATGTCTGCTTCAGTGAATGTATAGATATTACCATCAGCTCTTGTGACAGTGAACGTAGGATAGAAGATCTGAACGAACCGGTCTTTTTCAATTTTGATTAAATCAACTATCCTGAATTCACTCTTCACTTTATCCACTGCTTGGGTCTTGTTTCTCAAAAAACTAGCATAGTTGACAAGATTTGGCATATTAGGCTCCAGAACCCTAAACAGCTTTAGAAACGTACATGGAGCTTGTTTCTTACAAAAAATTCTTTTCTCCAGAATATCTTCAAGAAGGGAAATTTGTTCCTTTTATTAATGAACTCAGCTGACTTTCTTGCAGATAATTCAAACTTTTTAACTTTCTTCTTAGTGATTTCATCCTTATTTAGCAATGTAAGCATATCTCTTATTTCCCTCTGCACAACTTGTTGAGCTTCAAACCTGAGTCGATGTTGTTTTTGTGACTCATCAGCAAGAATATATTCGTTGAAAAATCTTTCCATTACTTCAACTTCATTCAACTCCACTCTCTCTTGTACTATCACATTCTCAATCGGAAACTCTTCCATCTCCTCTTTAACTTGAACCACAACCTCAGGCTTTTCAATCGTTGGTGTTGGTATAGATTCTTTCAATACCTCTTGTATTAACTCTTCTTCTTCCTCAATCCTTTCAGCTTGAAAATCATTATCAGTTAATGCAATCACATCATCATCATCTGATAACTCAACATACTCCTCTTTCTCACCTTCAGTTTCTAACCCTTGAATCATCAACATTTGATCCTGAACTTCTTGAATATCATCATCTGAATCGTTATACTCCTCAAAATTGTAGATTTCTGACTGAATGTTCAAAGGAACTGGAACATCTTCATGAAGATTCAATCCCAGCTCACTTTGAACATCAGCAGGTTCTTTTGAGCTTCCTTCATCCTTTTCTCTAACCTCTGCCTCCTTCTCTGGATATGTGATCATTAAAATTCCTGGTGTAGGCTCGTCAAGCTTCCTCCTCTTCTCCCCCTCATGAGGAGCATCATCGGAGTCTTCATCATGCTCATCATGTTGCGTTTTGATGAAGAAGCTTGAGCCTTACACGTTTGTTCAACAGCGGCCACCCTTTCTGATAAATTTCCTAACGCAGTGATTACCGTGCTTTCCAAGCCTATCATCCTTTCTCGCATCTCATCAAATTGTTCAAATACTAAGTCCCTCAATTCTTCAATTGCTTGATGCGGATCAGGTTGCTTCACTGACTCCTCAGCTACAGACTTTCCTTTCAAAAATTTATGAATGTTATTCATTTGAGCCATCACTTCAGATAACTGAGCAGAAACATGATTGTTTACTCCTGCAACAGCAGCATTTAAGGCTTGGCTCTGTGATGTTTCAGTAACAAATGGGGAAAGATTAACGACTGGGTCAACAAATCAAATGACTCGTCAAAGAATCGAATCTAGAAGAAGAAATACTCAGCTCAACAAATCATAGTAAATATACTATGACAATATTTCAGTAAGCTCAAGATCAGATTATCAATAAATCAGAATCATGCAACAAAAATCTCAATTCACATAATATGCAGTTAAAATGAAATCTACAACTCACAGTTACTGGCTATTTGTGCTCTTTTAGTTTCTGGCTCTGTTGCTCACAATCTGTTAATCATATCATTATTGATATTTATTAGCCTCAGAATCATTTGAATAATAAATTCAATATTCCTTCGTTGGTCTTTAATCTCAAAGTCTCATAAGATTGCATTTTCGGAAATCTGATCATATGTGATCGTGCATATATATATTCATATGATTTCTATTTGATGGTATTTCTTAATTTTATAGATCTTGATTTCAATATTTGATCATTCATATTTATATAAGGAATCTGTTGTATATATATATTTTGAATTATAAATACTGCATTCAGATTAGGACCATCCGAATTCGGATTATCCAGATTCGGTTCTAAATCATCCGAAATGACACATCCGAAGTTGGTCCGAATTGAGTCCTCCGAAATATGAACCGAGATGGGGCACCATCCAAAATTTTGACACTTCATTCGAATTGTACAAGAAGCGCAGAGAACTCGCCGAGTTGGCTTGGTGAACTCGCCGAGTTCACGTCTGAAGTACGGACCCAAAACCGGATTCCGGACACATCCGAGTTCGGTTCTATTTCAGGTCCAAAACTTATTTCGGTTCACATCCGAATTCGGGTCCCAACCGAATTCGGATCCAATACTTATGCATTTTTGAAGAAATATTCAAGTGTTCTTGGGAACTCGCCGAGTTCCCCTATGAACTCGCCGAGTTCACATGCAGATATGCAGGTCGCAACTTACGGATTTTTATTAAAATTGCCCAAAAACACTTTTTAGTAACATGCAATGAAATATAAAGTGGTGTTATCATTAATTAAGTGTTTTTATACAATTTTCCTTATCCATAACATCATAATTCATTCAAGATCATTCAAAATAGATTAATTTTTGTCAAAACACATTTTTACTTAAAATTTCAGATTTTGAACTTATTTGAATGAATTAATCCGTAGATTTTGTTTCTGATACTTCTGTTAACTTAAATTTACCATAATCTTCAGAAATTTTAAACATGCAACCTAAATTTCTTACTATTTAATCCTAGGTTTCGGTTTCTAATAAAAATCAACCAAACTCTTGAAATTAGGGAGTTTAGTCAATAATTACCTCAAATTCGTGTGTAATCCTACATGCAACCGTATATTCTTGTAGTATTCTTCGAGATCTTCCCGATGACGTATAAATCTTGATGATCCGACGGTCGGTTTAGAAGAAATCTTAGAGAGATGTAGAGAGAGAGTAGAGAGAGAAAATCTTAGAGAGAGAGTCTAGAGAGAGAGAGAAATCTGATTTTCTAAACTTAAATTCCGTTTATATACTCTAACTAGTTATGTTTGCTACTTAACCCACTATTACTTTCGTATCTTATATATCTTTTATTTAATTATCTTAATAATTTATTAAATCATAAATCATAATTTAAATATTTATATAATTTAATTAAAATATTTCAAAGACTTAATTAAATTATAATTCAAAGTAATGTAATAAAATTACATTTTTGGTTCGATAATCAGATATTTATTTGGGCTAAAAGTTGGGTTGTTACAGAATGGGCTCCACCACGCACAAACTTCGTCCCCGAAGTTAGATATGTTCGAACAAACTTGGGCAGATAGCTTTTATGATATCTCTTAATTCCCAAGGCTGATACAAACTTTTGTGGTGTTTCCACTGATCGAGCACCATCTGTATTTCATGGTTTATGTTTCTTTGAAATTTTCAAGCACAAGAAACTCAAGTTTCTCTTCTGAGCTTCATATTTGATTCAATATTTCGCTGTTTGATCATTTTAAGAATATTGACTTATTATTCATACTCTTAATATATGAGCTTTATGCTTTACGCCATAATCAATCCAGATAACAACTCAATACATGAGTTAGCTCATATATCACTTTTGTTTGATCTTGAGCCAGTTATGGCTTTTTAAATCTCTCATCTGTATTATTGTAAAATTTTCATTTGCTAACTTATGCAATCACATAAGAGATTTGTAGAAATTCTGATTATCAGTGATATAGTCACTTTGTGGGCTTTTGAGATTTAACTTTATATCTCTTTCAATTTAACTATCATCTCTATATTTTAGTTAGTTCATGTCTCTTCTGATTTGCTCTTGAAATAGATACAGAGCTTTTCGGGAGTCTGATATCTGTACTTTTATGTTTCTTTATTGATGATGTTTCAATCATCAATCGCTTAACCAATTTCTGATTTATGTTGTCTTGTTATGAAGATTTATAATTTTTCTTCGCTCTAACAAACCAATGGAATCAATCTTCCGGCACAACAATCGGAGTCAACTCTTCGTGTAACGACTCCATCTTACCTACCTTGGTCTCCAATTATACTGCTATATCTGCCACATCCTTTACATAAGCAGTCTCTCAAGAAGCAAAATCTTCCAAGAAGATCGAGTGGTTAGAAGTTAAGAATGAAAGATTGAGGCAAAATGTTGAAATGCTGCATTTAAAACTCGCCGAACAAAACAGGAGTTCGAGCAAAGAATCAAAATTTGGAGTTACAATCGTCCACATCTTCTTCGCAACGGTTCAGCAGTTTATGGATATTAATGACATGAAAATTAATGCTATATAGAATCGAATTCCAGGGAAACAATTTAATAGAAATCGACAATTTGCTTAGGTTTTCTCGGTGTGATTCGTTAGACACGACGACAGATTCTGTTATTGAAGTCAGGTCTCGAGTTACCAGGGTTCCAAAACCGTCTCCACGACCATTTAGATCATCTTCTACTTTATCGTCATCGCCTTCCTCTATTAGTTCATTGTGTAATTCGGTCAAGAGGCTTCGACAAAACAATAATCTTTGATTCTGTTTAATTATATGTATAGACTTAGGCTTGAATCTTCATTGATGAATTTCTGAATTTGAAATTACTTTACTCTTTTGGCGGAAGCTTCTCATTTATATACAAATAGGTGGAATAAGAATCCCATATGGACTATCTCACTAGTCTCGCATCGACATAATGAGAATCCAACACTTACATCTATATTGACATATAACAGACTTTTCATTGGCCATTTATGACCAATTGCTTGACTTTACAAAGATCTCAATCTATTTCTTTATCACTCTCGCTTTGTTCCTCTGACTTCTTTGATTCTCGTTCAAGTTGTCATTAGGTGCTTAATTACTTGATTTAGATACTCTTCTCATTAATATTTATATGATCAGCAACTTCTACCTCTGTCTCATTATAAGATACGCTGTAATCATTTAGATTACAAGGATTTACGAAGTAGCTGGTGTTTAGGATTATATTTTGATTTCTCTCGGGTTTTGAATCATACATGATTCAGATTACAACACCTATCTTGGTTTATAGGTATAATTTCTGATTGGAAGGTATTTGAATCATAACTTCAACTGATACAACCCATTTGTCATCCGCATTATTCACTATCGATGACAGGGTTGTACAGTTAAACTCAACACTTGCTTTGGAATTGAAATTCAGATGGTAACGGGATTAAATCATTTATCATATAATAAACTTATTGTTAGTTACCATTGTGGTCTTTTGGCATCTCTGGTGTCTCCTCGGCATCCTCAGCAGTAATATGGAAAGCTCGCGCCTTTGCTGTAGGTATCATTGTAGTACTCTGTTGGATTGCTCTGCCAACTGGTTGTTCCTGATTAGTAAGCACGCGTGTATTTGGGCAATGTTTGGCATAATGTCCACGCTCACCACAGTTGTAGCATACGTCGTTTCTTTCTGGGCACTCATCGCTTCCATGTCCAATCCGGTTGCAAGTGTAACAGGTCACATCTATAGGGTTGCAGCGTCCGCTATGAAATTTGTTACAACGTTTACACGGTCGTGCTCCTGACTGTATGGAATAATCTCTAGTCTTCTGAGGTGTAGAAGATGCTTGCGACTGCTGCTGACTAGACTTGGATGAACCGAAGAATCTACTAGACTTCTGTTTCTTAGGTGGAGATGGACATGTAGGACTTATAGCCATCATCACGGGTTCACAACTCGAATCTGTGAATTCTCGCTCCACCATCCTTGCTGCTTCCACTATGCTGAGATACGTCGTAAACTTGATGCTGCTCATTTGTCTTCTATATGTTGGATTCAGACCCAGTCTGAATCGGTTTATCTTACGCTCTTCCGTTGCTACTTGATATGACGAGTAGCCGCAAAGTCTCGAGAACTCATGCTCGTATTCATCAACGGTCTTAGTTCCTTGTTTCAATTGCATCAACTGCATCTCGAGTTCGTCTTGTTTATCCGTTGGACAGTATTTGGCGTTGAACATCTCCAAGAACTGCTCCCAATCCAGTGTCATAATTGTTTCCTCACCATAGATGCTCCTTTGTGTTTTCCACCATGCTCTAGCAGCTCCAACGAACAGTGCTGTAGCAAACTTAACTCTATTGTTGTCCAGACATTCTGAGATACTGAAGATCTCTTCAGTATGACTTATCCAATCTAACGCTTGTATTGGATCTACTGTGCCTTCAAACGTTAAGGCACCACTCGCTTTGAAGTCTTTGAATCTACAGCCTTTTGGCTGCACAACTCGCTTATTGACGTGCTCATTATCGGATTCCGATTCGCTTGACTGTTCAGTTAGCTTCTTTTTATGTTTATTTCTCTTTTCAGTTTTCTTTATTGATTCAATTTGCTCTAGCATAAACTTGTTTTGTTGCTCATTATTCTGGGTTATTAGTTGTTGCATCATTTCCAGGACTTGCTCTGGGGTCATGCCACCTGATGGTCCACCTTCTCCTGACATAGCTCTGAAATTCAAATCACTAAATGTTTAGATCATTAGCCTAGCACATTGTACCCTTTCATGCCCCGTCCTTCTAGTCTCTGAAACCTATCTTAGTTCAAGCCATCCTGTCATGATTGATACTATAGCATTGCACAAGTTTGAGATCATGTATTACATGTAATACAATGATTCACTCAAACTATTGCTCTGATACCATCCTGTGAGACCCTCTGATTTCTCAAAGGTCTCAAGTCTAGGCCCAGTAGCAACGCAATATCAATCATGAAACTAATATATAATTAACAGTGCGGAAATAAAGTTAAATTATAAACAGAGACAAATTTAAGTAGCAAGGTACAAACATCTAGACTATTACATCAAAGCACAAATGTAAACTAGCCCAAACCCCAAAGCTAAATCTTCAATCAAGTACCAAGGTATTGGAACAGGTTCTAATGCACTTCAAGCTCTTTCAAAGTCCTGACCTACGAACTAGGTCCAGCCAATCCTTTGCCTTTACCTGAAAAATAATGCAACAACGGGGTAAGCTTAATTGCTTAGTGAGAATGTAGAATTTCACATTTAACATGCAATTATGAACGCGGAAGCACATGCACTGCACTCGGCTCATGCACGGCTCAGCTCTATATGCACTGCACTAGGCTCATGCACAGCTCAATCTCGAAGGGTCATTGGCCAATTAATGCTCTTTTGATGCGCGAATTTTGCTCAGCTCCCAGTTATAAAACTGTTGTTGCTCTTGAGACTTTTAGACAAATTCATAAGGAATGCTCGAATGATGATAAATCCATACACACGCATCATTAGTGGGGATCAGCCACGTACTGGGCTAGCTACCAGTAAAAGCTCTATATGGATATCATCGGAATGCTCAGCTCTAGCTACCCTCTGTGCTTTCATCACGTAAATCAGCACATCATAAGCCTAACATTAACCCAACACTGAGCAATAGTGATGGTGTTAAGCTTAACAATCAAATGACTCGTCAAAGAATCGAATCTAGAAGAAGAAATACTCAGCTCAACAAATCATAGTAAATATACTATGACAATATTTCAGTAAGCTCAAGATCAGATTATCAATAAATCAGAATCATGCAACAAAAGTCTCAATTCACATAATATGCAGTTAAAATGAAATCTACAACTCACAGTTACTGGCTATTTGTGCTCTTTTAGTTTCTGGCTCTGGCTCTGTTGCTCACAATCTGTTAATCATATCATTATTGATATTTATTAGCCTCAGAATCATTTGAATAATAAATTCAATATTCCTTCGTTGGTCTTTAATCTCAAAGTCTCATAAGATTGCATTTTCGGAAATCTGATCATATGTGATCGTGCATATATATATTCATATGATTTCTATTTGATGGTATTTCTTAATTTTATAGATCTTGATTTCAATATTTGATCATTCATATTTATATAAGGAATCTGTTGTATATATATATTTTGAATTATAAATACTGCATTCAGATTAGGACCATCCGAATTCGGATTATTCAGATTCGGTTCTAAATCATCCGAAATGACACATCCGAAGTTGGTCCGAATTGAGTCATCCGAAATATGAACCGAGATGGGGCACCATCCGAAATTTTGACACTTCATTCGAATTGTACAAGAAGCGCAGAGAACTCGCCGAGTTGGCTTGGTGAACTCGCCGAGTTCACGTCCGAAGTACGGACCCAAAACCGGATTCCGGACACATCCGAGTTCGGTTCTATTTCAGGTCCAAAACTTATTTCGGTTCTCATCTGAATTCGGGTCCCAACCGAATTCGGATCCAATACTTATGAATTTTTGAAGAAATATTCAAGTGTTCTTGGGAACTCGCCGAGTTCCCCTATGAACTCGCCGAGTTCACATGCAGATATGCAGGTCGCAACTTACGGATTTTTATTAAAATTGCCCAAAAACACTTTTTAGTAACATGCAATGAAATATAAAGTGGTGTTATCATTAATTAAGTGTTTTAATACAATTTTCCTTATCCATAACATCATAATTCATTCAAGATCATTCAAAATAGATTAATTTTTGTCAAAACACATTTTTACTTAAAATTTCAGATTTTGAACTTATTTGAATGAATTAATCCGTAGATTTTGTTTCTGATACTTCTGTTAACTTAAATTTACCATAATCTTCAGAAATTTTAAACATGCAACCTAAATTTCTTACTATTTAATCCTAGGTTTCGGTTTCTAATAAAAATCGAACCAAACTCTTGAAATTAGGGAGTTTAGTCAATAATTACCTCAAATTCGTGTGTAATCCTACATGCAACCGTATATTCTTGTAGTATTCTTCGAGATCTTCCCGATGACGTATAAATCTTGATGATCCGACGGTCGGTTTAGAAGAAATCTTAGAGAGATGTAGAGAGAGAGTAGAGAGAGAAAATCTTAGAGAGAGAGTCTAGAGAGAGAGAGAAATCTGATTTTCTAAACTTAAATTCCGTTTATATACTCTAACTAGTTATGTTTGCTACTTAACCCACTATTACTTTCGTATCTTATATATCTTTTATTTAATTATCTTAATAATTTATTAAATCATAAATCATAATTTAAATATTTATATAATTTAATTAAAATATTTCAAAGACTTAATTAAATTATAATTCAAAGTAATGTAATAAAATTACATTTTTGGTTCGATAATCAGATATTTATTTGGGCTAAAAGTTGGGTTGTTACAAATCGTTGGTGTTGGTATAGATTCTTTCAATACCTCTTGTATTAACTCTTCTTCTTCCTCAATCCTTTCAGCTTGAAAATCATTATCAGTTAATGCAATCACATCATCATCATCTGATAACTCAACATACTCCTCTTTCTCACCTTCAGTTTCTAACCCTTGAATCATCAACATTTGATCCTGAACTTCTTGAATATCATCATCTGAATCGTTATACTCCTCAAAATTGTAGATTTCTGACTGAATGTTCAACGGAACTGGAACATCTTCATGAAGATTCAATCCCAGCTCACTTTGAACATCAGCAGGTTCTTTTGAGCTTCCTTCATCCTTTTCTCTAACCTCTGCCTCCTTCTCTGGATATGTGATCATTAAAATTCCTGGTGTAGGCTCGTCAAGCTTCCTCCTCTTCTCCCCCTCATGAGGAGCATCATCGGAGTCTTCATCATGCTCATCATGTTGCGTTTTGATGAAGAAGCTTGAGCCTTACACGTTTGTTCAACAGCGGCCACCCTTTCTGATAAATTTCAGCTGAGATTGAATCTTCATGAAGATGTTCCAGTTCCTTTGAACATTCAGTCAGAAATCTACAATTTTGAGGAGTATAACGATTCAGATGATGATATTCAAGAAGTTCAGGATCAAATGTTGATGATTCAAGGGTTAGAAACTGAAGGTGAGAAAGAGGAGTATGTTGAGTTATCAGATGATGATGATGTGATTGCATTAACTGATAATGATTTTCAAGCTGAAAGGATTGAGGAGAGGGTTTAGGGTTTAGGGTTTAGGGCTTAGGGTTTAGGGTTTAGGGTTTAGGGTTTAGGGTTTAGGGTTTAGGGCTTAGGGTTTAGGGTTTAGGGTTTAGGGCTTAGGGTTTAGGGCTTAGGGTTTAGGGTTTAGGGCTTAGGGTTTAGGGTTTAGGGTTTAGGGTTTAGGGTTTAGGGTTTAGGGTTTAGGGTTTAGGGTTTAGGGTTTAGGGTTTAGGGTTTAGGGTTTAGGGGTTTAGGGGTTAGGGGTTTCGGGGTTTCGGGGTTTCGGGGTTTCGGGGTTTAGGGGTTAGGGTTTAGGGCTTAGGGCTTAGGGCTTAGGGCTTAGGGCTTAGGGCTTAGGGCTTAGGGCTTAGGGCTTAGGGCTTAGGGCTTAGGGCTTAGGGCTTTCAAAGTCCTGACCTACGAACTAGGTCCAGCCAATCCTTTGCCTTTACCTGAAAAATAATGCAACAACGGGGTAAGCTTAATTGCTTAGTGAGAATGTAGAATTTCACATTTAACATGCAATTATGAACGCGGAAGCACATGCACTGCACTCGGCTCATGCATGGCTCAGCTCTATATGCACTGCACTAGGCTCATGCACAGCTCAATCTCGAAGGGTCATTGGCCAATTAATGCTCTTTTGATGCGCGACTTTTGCTCAGCTCCCAGTTATAAAACTGTTGTTGCTCTTGAGACTTTTAGACAAATTCATAAGGAATGCTCGGATGATGATAAATCCATACACACGCATCATTAGTGGGGATCAGCCACGTACTGGGCTAGCTACCAGTAAAAGCTCTATATGGATATCATCGAAATGCTCAGCTCTAGCTACCCTCTGTGCTTTCATCACGTAAATCAGCACATCATAAGCCTAACATTAACCCAACACTGAGCAATAGTGATGGTGTTAAGCTTAACAATCAAATGACTCGTCAAAGAATCGAATCTAGAAGAAGAAATACTCAGCTCAACAAATCATAGTAAATATACTATGACAATATTTCAGTAAGCTCAAGATCAGATTATCAATAAATCAGAATCATGCAACAAAAGTCTCAATTCACATAATATGCAGTTAAAATGAAATCTACAACTCACAGTTACTCGCTATTTGTGCTCTTTTAGTTTCTGGCTCTGGCTCTGTTGCTCACAATCTGTTAATCATATCATTATTGATATTTATTAGCCTCAGAATCATTTGAATAATAAATTCAATATTCCTTCGTTGGTCTTTAATCTCAAAGTCTCATAAGATTGCATTTTCGGAAATCTGATCATATGTGATCGTGCATATATATATTCATATGATTTCTATTTGATGGTATTTCTTAATTTTATAGATCTTGATTTCAATATTTGATCATTAATATTTATATAAGGAATCTGTTGTATATATATATTTTGAATTATAAATACTGCATTCAGATTAGGACCATCCGAATTCGGATTATCCAGATTCGGTTCTAAATCATCCGAAATGACACATCCGAAGTTGGTCCGAATTGAGTCCTCCGAAATATGAACCGAGATGGGGCACCATCCGAAATTTTGACACTTCATTCGAATTGTACAAGAAGCGCAGAGAACTCGCCGAGTTGGCTTGGTGAACTCGCCGAGTTCACGTCCGAAGTACGGACCCAAAACCGGATTCCGGACACATCCGAGTTCGGTTCTATTTCAGGTCCAAAACTTATTTCGGTTCTCATCTGAATTCGGGTCCCAACCGAATTCGGATCCAATACTTATGAATTTTTGAAGAAATATTCAAGTGTTCTTGGGAACTCGCCGAGTTCCCCTATGAACTCGCCGAGTTCACATGCAGATATGCAGGTCGCAACTTACGGATTTTTATTAAAATTGCCCAAAAACACTTTTTAGTAACATGCAATGAAATATAAAGTGGTGTTATCATTAATTAAGTGTTTTTATACAATTTTCCTTATCCATAACATCATAATTCATTCAAGATCATTCAAAATAGATTAATTTTTGTCAAAACACATTTTTACTTAAAATTTCAGATTTTGAACTTATTTGAATGAATTAATCCGTAGATTTTGTTTCTGATACTTCTGTTAACTTAAATTTACCATAATCTTCAGAAATTTTAAACATGCAACCTAAATTTCTTACTATTTAATCCTAGGTTTCGGTTTCTAATAAAAATCGAACCAAACTCTTGAAATTAGGGAGTTTAGTCAATAATTACCTCAAATTCGTGTGTAATCCTACATGCAACCGTATATTCTTGTAGTATTCTTCGAGATCTTCCCGATGACGTATAAATCTTGATGATCCGACGGTCGGTTTAGAAGAAATCTTAGAGAGATGTAGAGAGAGAGTAGAGAGAGAAAATCTTAGAGAGAGAGTCTAGAGAGAGAGAGAAATCTGATTTTCTAAACTTAAATTCCGTTTATATACTCTAACTAGTTATGTTTGCTACTTAACCCACTATTACTTTCGTATCTTATATATCTTTTATTTAATTATCTTAATAATTTATTAAATCATAAATCATAATTTAAATATTTATATAATTTAATTAAAATATTTCAAAGACTTAATTAAATTATAATTCAAAGTAATGTAATAAAATTACATTTTTGGTTCGATAATCAGATATTTATTTGGGCTAAAAGTTGGGTTGTTACAAATCGTTGGTGTTGGTATAGATTCTTTCAATACCTCTTGTATTAACTCTTCTTCTTCCTCAATCCTTTCAGCTTGAAAATCATTATCAGTTAATGCAATCACATCATCATCATCTGATAACTCAACATACTCCTCTTTCTCACCTTCAGTTTCTAACCCTTGAATCATCAACATTTGATCCTGAACTTCTTGAATATCATCATCTGAATCGTTATACTCCTCAAAATTGTAGATTTCTGACTGAATGTTCAAAGGAACTGGAACATCTTCATGAAGATTCAATCCCAGCTCACTTTGAACATCAGCAGGTTCTTTTGAGCTTCCTTCATCCTTTTCTCTAACCTCTGCCTCCTTCTCTGGATATGTGATCATTAAAATTCCTGGTGTAGGCTCGTCAAGCTTCCTCCTCTTCTCCCCCTCATGAGGAGCATCATCGGAGTCTTCATCATTCTCATCATGTTGCGTTTTGATGAAGAAGCTTGAGCCTTACACGTTTGTTCAACAGCGGCCACCCTTTCTGATAAATTTCAGCTGGGATTGAATCTTCATGAAGATGTTCCAGTTCCTTTGAACATTCAGTCAGAAATCTACAATTTTGAGGAGTATAACGATTCAGATGATGATATTCAAGAAGTTCAGGATCAAATGTTGATGATTCAAGGGTTAGAAACTGAAGGTGAGAAAGAGGAGTATGTTGAGTTATCAGATGATGATGATGTGATTGCATTAACTGATAATGATTTTCAAGCTGAAAGGATTGAGGAGAGGGTTTAGGGTTTAGGGTTTAGGGTTTAGGGTTTAGGGTTTAGGGTTTAGGGTTTAGGGTTTAGGGTTTAGGGTTTAGGGTTTAGGGTTTAGGGTTTAGGGTTTAGGGTTTAGGGTTTAGGGTTTTAGGGTTTAGGGTTTAGGGTTTAGGGTTAGGGTTTAGGGTTTAGGGTTTAGGGTTTAGGGTTTAGGGTTTAGGGTTTAGGGTTTAGGGTTTAGGGTTTAGGGTTTAGGGTTTAGGGTTTAGGGTTTAGGGTTTAGGGTTTAGGGTTTAGGGTTTAGGGTTTAGGGTTTAGGGTTTAGGGTTTAGGGTTTAGGGTTTAGGGTTTAGGGTTTAGGGTTTAGGGTTTAGGGTTTAGGGTTTAGGGTTTAGGGTTTAGGGTTTAGGGTTAGGGTTTAGGGTTTAGGGTTTAGGGTTTAGGGTTTAGGGTTTAGGGTTTAGGGTTTAGGGTTTAGGGTTTAGGGTTTAGGGTTGAGGGTTTAGGGTTTAGGGTTTAG
>JAANYP010005762.1:0-49334 GCA_020465985.1 Centrapalus pauciflorus | reverse complement strand
TTTCATCCAAAACCAAAGTAAACCTAGTAAAATGCAAAAAACTTTAGCAAATGAAAATTACAACTTTTCATTGGACTCGAGTTCAAGTCAACAGGACTCTAGATCGCCTCAGCTCATTTCTTTAGTTTTGTTCAAGATTTTGCTTACACTTTATTCAACTTCATTATACTCGAGATAGACTACATTGTACACGAGCTAGAGTTTTAAAGACTCTAGTTCGACCATGCTCAAGTTTTCAAAAAAGCTTCCATTTAAAGTGACTTAACATTCCAGGACTCAAATTCAAGTCTAAAGGGTTTGAACCCACGAAATTTTCACGACTTGTTTTCAAAAAACAATTTTCCCATATTTCAAAACACTACAAAAAATGAACATTTTACCAAATATTCGGTTATAAACCCTTAAATACAATTGATAATCAAATAACACATAGTTCATGTAAATATCCAACCCTTAAACACAAATAAATCTTTCATATCGTCAAGAACACCAAGACCACATAGTAAATCACACACTAAGCACAAAATTCGGTAACACCTCTGAACAGTGCATTTGCGTCATATTACTTTGTTTAACCACTCAGAAAGCTTTGATTCTCAATTCCCAACTGATAACATACACATGCAACAACATTTACACAACCAAAAATCATCATCACCTTTAGTTTCATCCAAAACCAAAGTAAACCTAGTAAAATGCAAAAAAACTTTAGAAAATGAAAATTACAACTTTTCATTGTACTCGAGTTCAAGTCAATAGGACTCTAGATCGCCCCAACTCATTTCTTTAGTTTTGTTCAAGATTTTGCTTACACTTTATTCAACTTCATTATATTCGAGCTAGACTACATTGTTCACGAGCTAGAGTTTTAAAGACTCTAGTTCGACCATGCTCAAGGTTTCAAAAAAGCATCCATTTAAACTGACTTAACATTTCAGGACTCAAATTCAAGTCTAAAGGGTTTGAACCCACGAAATTTTCATGACTTGTTTTCAAAAAACAATTTTCCCATATTTCAAAACACTACAAAAAATGAACATTTTACCCAATATTCGGTTATAAACCCTTAAATACAATTGATAATCAATTAACACATAGTTCGTGTAAATATCCAACCCTTAAGCATAAATAAATCTTTCATTTAGTCAAGACCACATAGTAAATCACACACTAAGCGCAAATTCGTACATGAACAGTGGATTTGCTTCAATTCTTTGTTTAAACCACTCAAAAAGCTTTGATTGTCAATTCCCAACTGATAACATACACATGCAACAACATTTACGCAACCAAAAATCATCATCACCTTTAGTTTCATCCAAAACCAAAGTAAACCTAGTAAAATGCAAAAAACTTTAGCAAATGAAAATTACAACTTTTCATTGGACTCGAGTTCAAGTCAATAGGACTCTAGATCGCCTCAGCTCATTTCTTTAGTTTTGCTCAAGATTTGGCTTACACTTTATTCAACTTCATTATACTCGAGCTCGACTAAATTATACACGAGCTAGAGTTTTAAAGACTGTAGTTCGACCATGCTCAAGTTTTCAAAAAAGCTTCCATTTAAACTGACTTAACATTTCAGTACTCAAATTCAAGTCTCAAGGGTTTGAACCGACGAAATTTTCATGACTTGTTTTCAAAAAACAGTTTTCCCATATTTCAAAACACTACAAGAAATGAACATTTTACCCAATATTCGGTTATAATCCCTTAAATACAAATGATAATCAAATAACACATAGTTCATGTAAATATCCAACCCTTAAACATAAATAAATCTTTCATTTAGTCAAGAACACCAAGACCACATAGTAAATCACACACTAAGCACAAATTCGTACCTGAACAGTGGATTTGCTTCAATTCTTTGTTTAAACCACCCAGAAAGCTTTGATTCTCAATTCCCAACTGATAACATACACATGCAACAACATTTACACAACTAAAAATCATCATCACCTTTAGTTTCATCCAAAACCAAAGTAAACCTAGTAAAATGCAAAAAAACTTTAGAAAATGAAAATTACAACTTTTCATTGTACTCGAGTTCAAGTCAATAGGACTCTAGATCCCCTCAGCTCATTTCTTTAGTTTTGTTCAAGATTTTGCTTACACTTTATTCAACTTCATTATACTCGAGCTAGACTACATTGTACACGAGCTAGAGTTTTAAAGACTCTAGTTCGACCATGCTCAAGTTTTCAAAAAAGCTTCCATTTAAAATGACTTAACATTTCAGGACTCAAATTCAAGTCTAAAGGGTTTGAACCCATGAAATTTTGATGACTTGTTTTCAAAAAACAATTTTCCCATATTTCAAAACACTACAAAAAATGAACATTTTACCCAATATTCGGTTATAAACCCTTAAATACAATTGATAACCAAATAACACATAGTTCATGTAAATATCCAACCCTTAAACATATATAAATCTTTCATTTAGTCAAGAACACCAAGACCACATAGTAAATCACACACTAAGCGCAAATTCGTACCTGAACAGTGGATTTGCTTCAATTCTTTGTTTAAACCACTCAAAAAGCTTTGATTCTCAATTCCCAACTGATAACATACACATGCAAAAACATTTAAACAACAAAAAATCATCATCACCTTTAGTTTCATCCAAAACCAAAGTAAACCTAGTAAAATGCAAAAAAATTTAGCAAATGAAAATTACAACTTTTCATTGGACTCGAGTTCAAGTCAATAGGACTCTAGATCGCCTCAACTCATTTCTTTAGTTTTGCTCAAGATTTGGCTTACACTTTATTCAACTTCATTATACTCGAGCTCGACTAAATTATACACGAGCTAGAGTTTTAAAGACTCTAGTTCGACCATGCTCAAGTTTTCAAAAAAGCTTCCATTTAAACTGACTTAACGATATGTTACCATGCTCAAGTTTTCAAAAAAGTTTTCAAAAAAGCTTCCATTTATTTTGGTGTTTATGAAATTTTAGAAAAGCTTAAAAAAAATAAAAAAAGTTTGGTTTAATTTGATATGTTACTATTATTGATAAAAATATAAAAAGTTGTTACTATTTTTTATAACTGAAAAGTTGTTGGTGACCTGCTAAACAAGTTTGCAGGTCACCCATCACTATCATTGATAGAAAAATAAAAAGTTGTTACTACAAATGATAAAAAATAAATAATGTTACTATCAATGTTAAAAATGTCAAAACTTGTTACTATTTTGGGTCATTTGCCCTAATTCAAATTCAACATACAATTCATATCTATACAATAAGAACACAATTAGAACAACAACGACTGAACGATTATATTTAGAGATAGAAACGATTACAAAAATGGCGATTTTCTTATCTTGTCTATTTTGACTTTCTTTGCACGGAAACCAAACTAAACTCTCTGATCCGTACTTACAAAATTGACAACCAACACCTATTTTTACCAAATACAAGTATGAGATATTTAATATTAGCACCCCTTCAATTTTACAATTAAAATTGTTTTCATCTATATATATATATATATATATATATATATATATATATATATATATATATATATATATATATGATCCTAACATGTTGATTACAACCAGAGTAGCCAGAGAATCCACCCATCTGAGACTTCTTCGGAGGTGAGGGCCACATTGGATTTACAGGTAGTAATCTCGGTTTATAATTCATATAAGCAAAATCCTACTCTACCACATGAGCGAACTCTACCAGTTCCATATAAGATGAGTACTTGGCACTACTCATCAATAGCTAATTATCCGGATCCAATCCCCACCTGTACCTCTCCATCTTTCTTTCTTCAGTCGCTACCTGGTATTGTGATATCCGCATAACCATGTAAACTCTTGTTCATACAGATCAACAGTCTTAGTCCCTTGAGTTAACTGTATCAACTTCATCTCCATGACATGGAGTTAATCACTTCTTCACCAAAAACAGTCTGCTTTGTTTTTCACCACGCTCATATTGCATGTAAGTGACTCTCTTACAGTCCCGATAGTCATTGATCTTGAATATGTCTTCTGTATGAATAACATAATCCAGTGCCTTAACTGAGTCAATATCTCCGTCAAAAGCAATGGCTCCATAAGCCTTAAATCCTTGAATTTACAGCCCCTTGACTGTTCCATATGGCCCACATATTCTTCTTTGTCAGACTCCTCATTATCGTTCCTCCTTTGCTTAACATTTCGTTTGCTTCTTTTCTCTTCCTTACGTTTGGCTTGTGCTTTATCACGGAGCGTGAACTACTTGTGCATTAGTTTTTCTTGTTGCTCATTTTTTCGAGCCATAATGGTTTGCATCGTTCAATAATTTGATGTGGAGTCAGACTACCACTAGCACTAGATCCTTCCATTAGCTAAAAATAAAGTGACAAATTTATAAGCTAAAAGTTCAAGTTTTAATCATTCATTATCTATATCCAGTCTTACCATTATCATCAACCTATCTTAGGCCTGATCACAACTTAGATGTTTCAATCTAATATCTTTGCTTAAGTTTGAGTCCAAGTATTATTACTAACACACGAATCCCTCAAAACAGTGCTCTGTTACAATCTTGTCAAACCTAGGCATATAATCTCATACATAAGTCACCCAGGGCTCATCTAATGACTATCATTTAACAATTATACAATACTCAAGCAAGCATAAATTCATAAAAGAAATGCAAACACTTCATTACGGATTAGATTTCATAGTCAATTAGATTAATGTCTGCTATCTAATACATTCATTACTAATACAACAACTCAAGATTATTATAGTTAACCACACAAGTCTCTTGTCTCTAGTCTTCAAGCTCAGATGATCTCAGCTTGATGGTCGCGCTGGACTCTTGCCCTTGCTTGAAAACAATAAACAGCTTAACAATAAGCGAATACTTAGTGAGTTCATAGTAACCCATGCCATAAGTATTTTATGCCACTGCACAAAAGCTCAAATACTCAAAACTTAGAGCGTGTAATGCTCATGCTCAGGGTAAATCTCCTGCTCTGAATTTGGGACTCATGCACAAGGAAATGAAACGTCAACTACTCTAGCACACGCTAGCAGGGATCTTCTACATACGGGGCTAGCTACCTGTAATATGCTGAAATTTAGTGGTTCTACGTCAGAGTTGCTCAATATTGCTCACATGAAATCAAGGACACTTATGCATGCTCAATAATAGTGGAAATGTCGCGCTCGTGCTTATGTGATCGTGCACAAGTATTATCCTTATGTAATGAATGCTTCATGCTTAATAAATCTCAAGGGAGTAAACAAACAGATCATGCAGTAAAGTTAATAGGGCAACGCATGCCTCATTGTTAACTGTTACTCATGAAAGATGAGCCAATTACACTTAAGTGAATAATATTGGTCCCAAATTAACACAAAATGCATATATGCATGACTAACTACAACTCACAGGTACTGTATGTGTTCAAATATATGCTCAGATAGCTAAGAATGACTCAACTTTGCTCGGGCCTGCTCAAACAAGCACAAATTTGATAAATTATGCTCATAAGGTGCTCAGTTTGCTCACAATTACACTGATTACTTACAATGCTTTCAAGGCTTCACTTAGGCTCTAGATACTCAGGCTTAGCTTAAAAACATAATTGCTTTAGGTTCATAGTGCTTAAATTGATCAAGCAAGACTTTGTTCAATAAAATATGATAGTTTACTCAGTCTTGGTTGCAAAATTGTTTAAAACTGAAAATAACAACTTTTAACTGGACTCGAGCTCAACCCTGGTGGACTAGAGGTCGATTGCTTTCGATTCGAGTTCGATTGTATAGGACTCGAGTTCGAGTCAATCGGACTCGAGCACGCCTCAACTCATTTTTCTAATTTAGCTTGAAATTTGATAAAACACTTTATTCAATTTGATAATACTCGAGCTCGACTTCTTTGTACACGAGCTCGAGTACTAAAGACTCGAGTTCGACCCTACTCAACTTTTCAATCAACCTTTCATTTAAACTAACTTAACATTTTCAATACTCTAACCCTATACTTGAGATACTCAAAACTTTCGAGTCATTAGGACTTGAATTCGATTCTAAAGGGTTCGATCCCAAAAATTTTTCTCAACTTATTTTATAGAAAAGAGTTTTCTCAAATTTCAAAACATTCCAAAAATTCAACATTTAACCCAATAATTCGGCTATAATCCCTTAAATACAACTGATAATCAAATAACAACTGTTGCATTTAAATATCCAACCCTTAAACATATATAAATCATTCATATACTCAAATATACCAAGAACACACAGTAAAACACACAAATTGCTAAAATTCATACCTGAACAATGGATTTGATTCACTTCTTTGTTTAAACCACTCAAAAAGCTTAGATTCTCACTTCCCAACTGATAACACACACATGTAGGGGTGGCAATCTTGACCCAACGGGCCAAATGGGACAAAGAGTTATATGGACCCATGGTAAAAAACTTGATAGAACATAGCTTTTTTTAAATGAAAATTTAGAAAACGGTGTATTAAAAATATTGTTCTTTTAAAAAAATTTCAAAATTATGTAAAATTTATGTGTTAGTGCATCCTGTGTGACGATAGCAGTCTAAGTGTAGATAGTCTTTTGTAATAGTTCAGGCTTTGTAATTACAAGTTAATAAATATGTTTGATATTTGTTATATATGTTTGATCTTGTTTGTGATTGATGTTTACTTAAGTTCAAACATATGTTCAAAGATAAGTTCAGGAACAAGTTCAAGGACAAGTTCAAGAATAAGTTCAGAGGCTAGGGTTTGAACTTAGTGGAGCTAAGTTCGAACATGTAGTGGACAAGTTCGTGGGCTTGGGCGTATACGAACTTGTTTGAGCTAAGTTCGAATCTAAGCTCTATAATTAAGAAATAATCCGTTTTCATTAGAGAATTTGGAAGAGATTAGTATCTAGAGCTCGTATAATGCACTACGAACTCGTGAAGATTTCAGAGAGTCGTTTCAGAGAGATACACGTATCGGATCGTTCGTCATGAATCATTGAGTTATTCTCCGATTTCCATGTGTGTGATCGATCCGTTAAACCACTAACGAGGATTCCCCACTCGTTGGAAGGTGTCGCGTCAAGATCAGATCCGTAGGTAGGTGACCTTACAAGTGGTATCAGATTCATAAAGAGTGTTCATCGTGTTCTTCGTGTTCATACAACATTCTTGGTTTCTAGACGTTTTTACCGGAAAAATCACGTTTTCATAGTTTTTCTAAGTTCTACAAGCAAGGTAACGGGTAAAAATTCACGTTAGTTCGAGTTTTTCAGTCGAAATTAGTGTTTTTAGCCATAATAACACTCATTTAATCTGAAATCTTAAAAAAATTGAACCTTTTGGCGTTTCTCGAACTTGCGGCGCTCGAACTTAAGGGGATATTAGTGTTCACTCGAACTTGTCAAAATACGCTCCTCATGAACTTAATTTATGGCTTCATTCGAATTTAGCTGAGGCTCGAACTTGTCAGAATCGAATTTGTCATATTCGAATTTGTCAGAAACGAACTTTCCAGATTCGAACTTGTCAGAAATTTAGGGTTTCTTCGATCTTGTCAGAGGTTCGAATTTGTCAGAATTTCTAGGGTTTTCTCGAACTTGCAGTCATTCGAACTTGTTGAGTTCGAACTTAAAGAAACTCAAATTTAATTTTCAAACGAATTTAAAATTAAATTTAGTCGAACTTACCTAAGTTCGAAGGATTTATTTTAAATTAATTTTTAAATTAAATTGTTTAAGTTTTAAAACAAAAGGTTTAGAAAGAACGTCGAGTTTGCAAAAATTTATAGAAATGGATCACGAGGTCGGCAAAGCAAATTCACCGCCAAAGCTGATGAAATTGCAGGACTAATATTGGTGGAAGGATAGATTTGCTGATTTTGCTCGACTCAACGACATGCGTATGTGGATATGCATTGATGAGGGATATATTTTCCTTCGAAGGAGCTAGAGGGCCGACAAAGAGTCTTAACTTATCAGAACATTAATGATGATAACTGTAAGGTCTACACAACACGGATCTATCTAGACGCGGAGCCGTCAACGAGTGCGGAATCCTCGTTAACGGGTAGACGGTAACAACTCTCACTAGGAATACGGAGACTATCAATAAGCTGTACGAACTACGACGGATGCACCTACGATTTGATTCTCCCCGAAACAACACCAAGACTGATGATAAACTCGAATTCGCCTTTTGCTTAATCTCTCTCGAATTCTGCAAAAAGTCTCATAATTATTCGAGTCTATCCCTAATTATAGAGTCTAATTCGAGTCTGCCATGGGCAAACTCGAATCAGGCCCAAAGCCCATTCGAGTTTGTCCCATCTGACACTCTCGAATCTGCCTACTGGAATACATTCGAATCTACCATAGATTCGAATCTGACTAACTTGTGAATTCGAATTTAACGCAAATTCGACTTTCACATATAGAACTTGTATTTGAAACTTATGTTTTTAACTTATGTTTGATTTTATCTTTGATCTTTATGTTTGAACTTCTTGTAATACGTTACATTAAGTTCAAACACACAATCAATAATAATTATCAAACATATATAAACATATATATCAAACACTTGCTAATACCACACAGTTGGATCACTTAGACTGCTATCGTCACACAGGGTGTACCAACAGACTCCCCCTTGACGATAGCTTCTAATAATTCACACATTTGATTAAGTACTTTGTTTATTATTTATTCAAACTGCTGCCAGCATACAGACCCTTCTCAACACACACTTTAACTACATTTCATACTTACTATCCTCACTATCCATATGAGTGTCGCTAGAGATCTTATGAGCATGAAGCACTGGAAGGTGATTCTTAGAAAGGTTTACAAGGTGAAGAGGATCATAGACTCTAAGAATCACTTTTTATTCAAAATCTTCCATCACAGCTTCTCCCGTTTCACTTTCCACATACCACCAGTTTAGGTTTTTCATGACGTCCTGTGGCATTGGCTTGAGTGGTACCTTTCTCAGACATCTCACTGGTCTGTATTGTATCTTCATCCATGGACGCCCAGTCAGAGGATCAATTCGAGAATGATCCATTACTCGCTTACCTATCCTCGGATTGAGACGTTCAAACTTCCTCGACCTTCCTTCTTTTCTTATGATTTTGGCAATTATATCAGCGTAAGGATCGTTGCCGATATTGATTAGTTCCTTCCAAGCTAACGCCTTTATCTCAATATTCGACAAGGAGTTGAAAACTTTCAGAGTTTTTCTGAGGTACTGGAGACCATCTTTTCTCTTGATGATAAACAACTGCAATTCCCGGTCAAAGAACCAGCTTAATATGCTTCCGGATAGCTTTCCAGTACCCGGCACACTCATCTTCTTCTTCAACTCTAACTCCTTCTGCTCTGCCCTGAACCATAATTTTCTTTTCTCTTCATTGGTAAGCTCTCTGGCAGGCACTTCTCTTGATGAATCAACGTTTAATGCAGCATTGACTACTTCTATGTTAACCACATCATTTCCTTCTATCACATACGTATCTGTGATTGGATATTGCTGAACGATGATCTCATTGGCTTCATCATCTTCATCAGCACAAACCTCATCATCGGACTTCCAATCTGTTATATCTTCGAGTACAAATTCTCCCTCTTCTAATTCCTCCATATCATCCTCAAAATCAAAGCCCAAGTCCATCGGGTCATCGTCGAGATCCATAAGTGCATCAATCATCTCATTTATCTCAGACTCTGTAGGTTTGGATGAACTGGCCTCTCCTTCTTTAGCTCCTAATTGACTCGGCTCCCCCTGAGTCTCAGCATCCTGAGCAACAGAAAAATCTACTGGCTCATTCTGTCTTTGCGTGCTGGGATCATTGCCATTGTCATCATCATCCCTGTGCACTTCTACTTGATCACGGCAGGATGTCTCCCCCTCAGCCTTTATATTTTTCATTAATTGCTCAATCAGGGAGCGCATCGATCTTATTTCAGCTGCTTGATCAGCGACAAAAGTTTTCAGCTCCAAGTTCTCTTCCTGTACTTTGTCCAAAATCTTTTTCAGGTCGGCATTCTCATTATCCATATTTGCATTATGCTTCTGAATCTCACCGATAGCCGTTGTTAGGCCTAAGATTTGAATCTGCTGGAAGTTAACTCTATCTTTTAGTGCCAAAAACCTTTGATGCTCTGCGTATGTGGATGAGGTGGATGGAATGGATTGTATTGGGGTCGGAATGATGGGTGATGGGATCTACGGTTCAGCATGTGGTGGTGATGGTGGAATGGTAGTTTGAGGGTCCTGAGGCTGAGGAATTTCAGGCTGTGCAGCTGAAGCTGAGGTAGCTCCCTGCATAAAACGATGACGCTTAGCCCTTTGCCTTGTCACTAATGGAGCAACTTCTTCTTCTTCAAAATCAGAGTCATCAGACTCCCTTAATGCTCGACGCCGCGTAGCTTCTTCAGTCACTACCAATCTCGACCCATAGGTTCCCATATGGACGGTTGTTTCTGCTGTAACCGACTCTGGAACTTCAACCTCTATCTCCTCCATATCTTCAGACTCAGTAGCTGACGATGACATGTCATTACTGGTTTGATCAGGTTGATATTCATCTACATCCCTAAGAACATCATCTTCTCCTTCCGGAGGCTCTAGCAATTCTCCAACTAACGCTGCCGATATTTCTTCATTGGCATTTAGACCAGCTTCCCAAATCTCATGCAGTGTTTCACATAACTGATCGGATGTCGGAATAGGTACTGCTGGTGTACTTGATGGTCTAGCCTCTTGTGCCTCTTGATGTTGACTGGTAGAAGGCCTACTTGCCTGAGTTTGACTCACTGTATATCTTTGGCGTCTCCTCTGTTGCTGAGCACGCGGTTCTTGCTGCTGCTGTTGTGGTTGTCGAAGCTGAACTTCTACTTCAACTGCCCAATTGGCATTATCTGGTGCTACAAAGTTCCTGTCTAGTACAGCTCCAAACAAAGGTCGCTCGACCGGAACCGCTAACCTTCCTCTGTGCGCAGAGCAAACAGCAAAAATCCTTTTATCTATAACCGCTACACTTTGAATTTCATTAAGTTGCGGCAAATTTGGCAAGAAGTGCCTTATGAGCATCATCACGAAGCGGGGATAAAGTAATAATCTTTCTTGTTCAGGAGCAGTGATTTGATGAACAAACTCCGAGAAAAACATTTCTGAAAAACTGAAACGCCGATTATACACCAATGCGATAATCCCGGATTGGATCTTCGATACAATGTAGTCAAAACCCGCTTTCTTGGCCGCAAAACATACCATAAACACTTGCGCCAGAAATCTCCATTGCCCTATGAGTCCACTTTTCATATAGGATGCCTTGGTAACGTCCAAACTATAACCCATTCTCAGAAAGGCAGCCTGCCTAATATTTAACGGAAAATCTATAGGCCTAGACTCTTCCTCCTGAGTTCCCAGCTGCAGAACCTGACAGAGCATATCAGCAGAAAACACCAACGGCTGTCCTGCTATCCTTGTCCTTAGAACAATTGGGGTGACGGTACAATCAACTTGCAAATGTTCATAAAATTGCCGCACATAGGGAATAATGATCTGAATGTTATGGGATAATGCGAACGAAATCCTAGACTCCACTAGGAAATCTACCATCTGACGGAATCCCTGCGCTTCAGGGATATTATGGTTGGGGGGAATGACCATATTATGCTTAGGCACGAACACTCTATCTGCCATGTCTGCACAATAGATAAAATATTAGAATTATTAAAAATGAATAAACTTGTTTAAATTCAAATTTGTTTTATTTTGAACTTGTGTAAGTACAAAATACAAGACATATGAATTTCTACAAGTTTAATTAAAATTAAATTGAATAATTCAAATAAATTGACAAATTCGAAGAAACAGATTCGAAGAAAATCTTTTTCGAGTTTGATGACACATTCGAATGTAATGACCTTCTCGAGTTTACTGACAAACTCGAGACTAGTCAGGAACATATTCGAATTAGTCGGCCCAACTCATCACCAAAATCAATGATTTTAACCTTTTTGGACTCAGAAAATTACATTCATTAGCCCTACTAGGTTCTAATCACAGATATTTGCATTTAATTTGACTATTTACCGGTCCAAACTTTGTAATTTTAAATAACACGATTTCGGCCTATAAACCTTCAAATATCGGTGATTTTTGCTTAAATGGTGTATAAAACTACTCAAATCTTGTACAAACCAGTTGCTTATACCTAGATGTATGAGTAGAATCGAACCCTCACGCAAGAAACTCGACAAATAGTTGTTTTTGTGAAAAACGGTAAACTCGAGAACAATAGATTCGAAATCGCTGGATAGATTCGAAGGCACAGATTCGAAAACAGATAGAGTAATGACCATTACTGTTAACCTATTTATACCACCTACCTTCGAGTCTATGGCTACTTTCGAATCTACTAACAGATTCGAGATCACCCAATTTCGAGTTTAACCTAAACTCGAATTACCCCTTGAAACTTTGAAAATTTCGAAAATTTTTGTAATAAATTCAACTTTTTCAATCTTATGGTGTAACGGAATAAACTATGCCAAATCTTTTACCCTAAGCACAAGATTTTCACGCAATGTTTATCTTATTCAACTATGAATTCCTAAGTAAAAATAAAATAAAGATAAAAATAACAATAAAAATAAAAACAAGTAAAAATAAAATTTTGAACAAACAAAAATTTAATTTAGACTTAAACTACACTTATTAAAATGTACAACCTATGCAAAACGCTTAACAAAATATTTTTGATGAGCATAGTCAAAGAAAGGTTCAATCAGTTAGCGGTGTCAGATACTCGCTTTCAGTACTTAAACATTCACACTTAGGAATTTTTGATTCCTTTGATTGTTTGTCGTGAAATACCCATTTTAGCCGATTGTTGGTATTTACCCCTTTAAACATGCTACATTTCAGAATATCCCTTGGCATTTTAATTTATCATGAAGTTATCTTACGTGACTCAGACATAGACATACTCTTATGATCAAGGCATACAGACAGTGATTCTAACTTGTTGGTATGTGCAAACTTTCTTTAAAAGACAAACATCGGACACAGGTCTGTATTTTCATACAACGAAGTGTCTTAGTTTGACTTAAGGTTTATTTTTAAAGCTAGCAAGACAGCGGTGACAGGTCTGTACCGACGTACAACAAAGCGACTTATCTTGCTAACCCGAATCAAAACAGAGGCAACAGCTCTGTACTTACGTACAACAAAGTTACATATTTTTGACTCTCAATTCCTTATGATTTTTCTATGTTTTCCATTTTTAGATGTATTTGATGTTGCTATACATCCCCAGAAAGTTTGCACACCTCATTTAGACTCAAAATTTGTATGTGTTGTACATAAAAATTAAGACCGATTGGTCATACATCTAAGTTAGCGACACGTTTGACTTTTTCTTGAATATTTTATTTGCCTTGGGACTCCCTATATGTATTATGGCTACCAACACATCAAACTAAAATAAAGTATAACACTTAGAATTTTAGGTGCATTATGTGTGAAAGCTTAAACACTTAGAGTTTGTAACGACTGTGCTAATTTTCGTCACTTTGAACCTATGCATCTAACACTTATCTCTTTTTTTGAATTTTTTTTGGTTTTCTCTTTTTTTCTTTTGTTTTTCATAAGAAATAGCAATAAAAGAAGATAACCTACTAACTTACTAAAAATAGAAACTATCCTAATTTAGCAAACTTACTATAAAAGGAAAGAAATACTACATCTATAAAAGGAAATAAACTTCTACTAAGGTGAAATTACTCTGGGTTGCGCTTTCATTTAGTTGAATTAAATATTCAAACCGTGACTTATCAAAGGCTTTGGTAAATAAATCAGCATTATTATCTTCCGTTGCCACTTTTACCAACTTCATTAAGTTCTTTTCAGCACAATCACGAATAAAATGATGCCTAATGTCTATGTGCTTTGTTTTGTTGTGTTTAACTGGATTATTTGTTATAGCAATTGTAGATTGGTTATCTATCCTAATAGGAGTTTGAGTGTAAGCCAAACCGTAATTCCGCAATTGTTGTTGTATCCACAGAACCTGTGAGCAGCAACTACCAGCAGCAACATAGTCGGCCTCGCACGTTGACACGGCTACCGACGGTCTGTTTCTTGCATTGCCAGGAAACCAGTCTCCCTCCTAGGAATTGACAACCTCCAGTTGTTGATTTGCACGTCAAGCTGCATCCTCCGTAGTCAGAATCCGTGAACCCCTCCAACTCTAGATCTCCCTCCGCGTGATACCAAAGTCCCAGCTTCGGTTTCGACTTGAGGTATCGTAGAATCCGCTTCACAGCTTTCATGTGCATCTCCTTCGGATTAGCTTGAAACCTAGCACAAATACACACAACAAACATGATGTCAGGTCTTGAAGCAGTTAAATACATTAGTGATCCAATCATGGCCCGATATAACGTCTGATCCACATCGGTATCACTTTTAGTACCTGGTCCGAGATTGTGATTCACTTGAATCGGAGTGCTGAAATGGGCAGTCAGTTTCGTTCCTTCCATCCCGAAGCGTTCCAATATGTCATAGACATACTTGGTCTGATGGATAAACATACCTTCCTTCTTTTGGTCAACTTGTAACCCCAAAAAGAAATTTAACTCTCCCATTGCACTCATCTCGAATTTCGACTTCATCACCTTCTCGAAATCTTTGCACATTTGTTCGTCTGATGATCCAAAAATGATATCATCTACGTACCCTTGTACCAAGATGAAGTGTTCTCCCTTTCTCTTAAAGAACAGCGTACTATGTATCCTACCCCTTTCAAACCCGTTCTCTAATAAATGGTTGGATAAAGTCTCGTACCACGCCCTTGGTGCTTGATGCAATCCATATAGAGCCTTATCTAAGCGATATACTCTATTAGGATATTTTGGATCAGTAAATCCAGGCGGCTGTTCAACATACACCAGCTCCTTCACTTTCCCATAGAGGAAAGAACTCTTAACATCTAGTTGATATACCTTAAAGCCCTTGAAGGAAGCAAAAGCCAGAAACAACCTAATGGCTTCCAGCCTAGCTACTGGTGCAAACACCTTATTGTAATCGATTCCCTCCTCTTGGTTGAAACCCTTTACAACTAACCTAGCTACTGGTGCAAACACAATTTCCACTGTACCATTTGTTTTGTTAAAAACCCGTTTGTTTGGTGAGTTCGGCACATAACCTAGGAAGTATCCTTCGTCAGCCTTTTCACCAAACTTAGGTTGATGTTTTGTTCGCAGTAAAGTACATGGTACCCCAAACGGTTCGAAGCCAGTTAAATTAGGTGGCCGTTTATTCAAAATTTCATAACAGGTTTTGTTCAAAGATTTGACAGTTAGGACTCGATTTAAAATATGACATGCGGTATTCACTGCCTCACCCCAAAACATGGTAGGAAGCTTTGAATCCGAAAGCATAGTCCTAGCTGCCTCAATCAGTGTCCTGTTTTTACGTTCGGCCACCCCATTTTGTTGAGGCTCATATGGTGCACTAAATTGATGCACTATGCCCTTTGAGAGGCAATATATACCAATTACAGTGTTTTTGAATTCTGTTCCATTATCACTACGTAGCCTTTTAACCCGTGTTCCATAGGAATTCTCCACTTGGTCTAAGAACCCGATGAGCTTGGATGTCGTCTCGTCCTTTGTACCTAGAAAGAAAACCCAAGAAAATCGTGAGTAATCGTCAGTGATAACTAAACAATACCGACTACCTCCTATACTCCTTTTGTTGATTGGTCCGAAGAGATCCATATGCAACAAATCGAATGTAGAGGTTATGGAATTCTGAGTCTTGGACTTGTGTGCCTTCTTATGTTGTTTGTCCTTCTTGCATGGTAGACACTTGTCCTCAAACTGAAAACTCTTCATAGGCACACCTTGCACCAACCCATTCTTCGTTATGTAGTTCATTTTTCTTAGGTGCAAGTGTGCCATGCGTCTGTGCCACAACACTGATTCCGTCTCCGAAGATTTTGACAGTAAGCAGATCGGACCCATCGAAGTATCCGGCTTGTTCATATCGAGCATGTACAAGTCATTCTTCCTTGGAGCCCGCATCAGTATCCATTCTTCAGGTATCTTGAATCCCGGTTTTAGCACTAACGCTTCAGTGTCAGTAAATAGCACTGAATTCTTCCTATCACAGATTTGAGATACACTAATGAGATTATGAACCAATTTATCAATGTGATAAACTTGATCCAAGGTAATCGTCCCATTAGTGACTTCTCCAGTACCAGTGATGGTTCCTCCTTTATTTCCCGCGAATGATACAAATCCCCGATTCCCACCCTTGAAGTCTGTAAGGAGACTTCTTTCCCCTGTCATGTGCCTGGAGCATCCACTGTCGACGAACCATTTGTTGTTTGGACCTGTGGTAATCTCCTGCACATGAAAGAAAATAGGTTAGTTATCACGGGGAACCCAAGCCATAACTGACTTGGTTATACCATTCTCGTCCACATACTTAAACTCTTTCAAATAACCATCTCTCCTTTCAGGTGACTTGGGTCGTTGAACAGGAGTTTGTTGTGGTGCTGAGTGATGTAAATTCACTCTTTGCCTTTGATTAGGCATTTGTTATGGAGCTCTTGAATAATTCCGATTATATTGCATTTCAGATTGTGATCCCCGAGCTCTAACCGGTGTGTGATGTCGAAGAGGAGTGTGTGACCTAACCGGAGTGTATGCTCTGCTAGGTGTTGTGCTCCTATATTGTTGTTGAGGTCCAGACCTAGATTGAATTACGACTCGATTTGGTGAAGTAGTCCTAATCACTTCCTTTGGTCCAACCTTTACCGGTATTTGTTTCAGAAGTTGTTTTGGTGCAGCCTGCACAGTTTTCTCGGTACTCTGAGAACTACTAGTGCTTGCCACACTTGTTGAGGGCTTAACTGGTGTTGGCTTCCCTGTCTTAGGTGTAACATCAGTTTTCCTAAGCGGACAGTTAGAAGCAACATGCCCCTTTTCATGACATCTAAAGCAGGACATCTTGTCAATGGACTTCTTGTGTGTGCCCTTAGTCTTAGGTGTGTCACTTGTGTCCTGGTCTTTTTGAATATCTATTGCGACTGGTTCATCGTCCTGATCATTAAAATCAATTTTATGTTTTCCTGCAGGTGTTTCACTGGAGGAAGACACAAATTTAACTTTCTTAACCTTGACGGTTGTATCAGTCACCTTAGGTGTATTTTATTTTACAGACTCAGATATAGGTGCATGAATGTCCTCTAAGTCTACTGATTTATCAGTTTTTTCCTGAGGTTGAGGCACGTATTTTGCATTAAAAGGTGGAGGAATCTCATGAAATCCTAGACCTACAGGCTTTTTAGATTGCCGTTGAGCGTCTAAAACTTTCCCTAGGTTCAGACTTGAATTCCTAAACTTTTCTAGCTTACTATTGGCCTCTGCTACCGTCACCTTAGTTTCAGCTAGCTCTATGTCTTTGTTCTTAAGATCTTTGGTCAAGGCCTCTACGTGCTCATACATCAGCTCTAACCTCACATTGCTCACTCAGCTTGTATTTCAGAACTATTACATCTTGAGCATCAGCCTTAAGTTTTTCCTTAAGATCTTGCTTAATGTCATTAAGGCTAGCATTATCAAATTTTAAAGAATCATTTTGAGCAGTTATGTTTTTATGTGATTCTAAGACTAGATTCAACCTATCGTTAGAAGTAACACATAACATACATAATTCATGAAAAAGAGAGTAATTCAGACAAACCTTTGTGTTATCGGATTCCACGTTGGCCATTTGAGCGGCAAACTCCAGAAGCGTCTGCTCATTCGTCTTCTCCACCCACATCGGACTGCTGTCCCTTGTTGTCTAGTCTTCCCCTTCACATCCATTCTCCGTGACTTCAGCCATGAAGGCTCTAGCATTTGATTCCGGATGTAAGCTCCAGTCGTATGTACCATCCAACTGTCTGTCTGATGTGACGTTTGATAATAGACCAGCTAGATTGGCTTGACCCGAAGATGAACTCAGAAGGTATCTCTGTTGAGACTGATTCTGAAAGTGTCCATGATGCTGATTCTGCCCTTGGTATGTATCTACCTTCGGTCTCTGACATTCTCTGGCGAAGTGTCCCAGACCTTGACAATTGTAGCATTTGACTTTGGACTTATCAAAGACAATCCCCTTATTATTCATAGTCAGATTCCTCCCAGTCCATTTGATGAATCTTTTAACACGTTGGGTTACCATGGCCAGTTGCCATTTGAGATCCATTTCCTCAAGATCGTCAGGGTCTACCTGATCATAGTCTTCATCCCAGAGAGCAGGATCGTTTATCTTTCCCTGAACGCAGTTTCCATACGCGGCCACAAATGAAGCAAGAAAGTTCAAATGTTTTTCGGCCGATTTAGCGCTCATGGGCATCTTAGAGTAGCCCTGAGATGTTGATGCCTGTGCTGCTTGAGGTTGCTGTTCTTCCGATCTTCCCAACCCTAAGAACGCTCTACTCATTGTGTCATTAGTCTCCGCTGGTGACGACGTTTCTCCGGTGAAAAACGCTGTAGCAGTCTTCAGATCAGCTGCCGCTGAAGGTTTTGTTGATTTTCCAAAATACATGGCTGGATTTTGGACTTGTTCATAATCCGTTTCGGCCTTCAGTAGCTCGAAATGATATGCCCGCAACGTCCCCACGATATCCTCCAATGATTGGGTATAATACTTGTCTTCATTAAGCTTAATCATAGCCACATACATCGCCCACTTGGCTGGTAAGGCATCAAGAAGCTTATTGTTCTCTTCTGTGTCATTATACTCAATGCCGTGACTTTCAAGCTCCGTCAACAGATGATAAAAGCGGGTGATAGTATCGTCCAACTGTTCATCCTTCAACGCCTTGAAAATAGCAAACTGCTGTTTCAACAATTCCATGCGCTTCCTTCGAACCCTCGGATTACCCTCAAACCTCTTTTCTAGCGACTCCAAAAGCTCCTTAGATGTCTTTTGAGTCCGGAATGTGTGTAGTATATCCTGAGGCAAAGCCATTCGAATAATCGAGAAAGCTCTGTTCTCGACTTCATACAGTTTCTTATCATCCTCCTTCATCATTTGGTATGATAAGACTCTTTGACGGCCTTCAACTTCTGAAATAGGTGGAATGTATCCCTCGTCAATACATACCCACATGGGCATGTCATTGAAACGCACAAAATCGGCAAACCGATCTTTCCACCAATAATAATCTTCGAGTTTCATCAGCTTAGGGGAAGTATTAGCCTTTCCTACCTCATGATCCATTTCTAGAAACTTATGAAGATTTGACATCGTTTCAAAAATAATTGAATTGAACTTAATAAATTTAATTCGAAACTAATTTATGTTAATTCTTTCGACTTTAGTTAGATTCGAATGTAATTAAATTTAAATTATTTAGGATTAAATTCGATTAAGTTTTGAAATTCAATTAAATTCGAACTTGATGACAGATTCGAAAGTCTCCAAACTCGAAGGCAAGACAAACTCGAACACTCAGTAGATTCGAAGCCCCCTATTCGACTATAGTCTAAACTCGAAGCAAACTCGAATCACAGCAAACTCGATCGACTTTAGCACAAACTCGAATTAAACTCGAACCCTACTAAACTCGAAACACTCTTAATCAAACTCTAAAGGAGCGGATTTTGGTTAGACTCGAGACTAAGTAAAACCCTAATTACTCCTAACAGATTCGAGCGCCGCAAACTCGAAAACGGCTAATACTTCGATTTCTTTACGTTTTGCAGATTAAATCAATATTTTTACAACGAAAAATACTGATTTCGACCAAAAACGTGAAAAACACGAAGTATTTCCCGGAAGACAATTTGCTAAGCTCGAAAAACACGAACACGAGAGAAAAACCGTCCAAAAGCGCCAAGAAACCTAGGATGTATCTAGATGAACACGAAGAACACTAAGAACACCCCGTAGGCTCTGATACCACTTGTAAGGTCTACACAACACGGATCTATCTAGACGCGAAACCGTCAACGAGTGCGGAATCCTCGTTAATGGGTAGACGGTAACAACTCTCACTAGGAATACAGATGAATTTGATTCTAATTGAGTTGAATTTCTTCATGAACCT
This sequence comes from Centrapalus pauciflorus, assembly GCA_020465985.1. Taxonomy (NCBI): domain Eukaryota; kingdom Viridiplantae; phylum Streptophyta; class Magnoliopsida; order Asterales; family Asteraceae; genus Centrapalus; species Centrapalus pauciflorus. The sequence goes on along the minus strand of JAANYP010005762.1, from coordinate 29,212 downwards.
TGTTAATCACTTTGGTTAATTTCTAATGACCACTGATTAGGTTATAATTGGCCATTAAATACTAATTAGGTCATTGTTGCTAACCTGGTTCAATGCCGGATGTTACTGTCTCCCCCTGTTAAAGGAATTTCGTCCCGAAATTTTATCCTGATTCCTCAGGGGTATTGTTACTTAAGAGTAGATGAGAGTATCTTTTCTTAAACTAGCCTTTGCATGCCTAAGTGAATTGTGGTCCATGTCTAGAATTTCCATCTGACCTTGAGGATGGGTATACAAATGTGCTTCAATCCTTTGACCTGACGGTCCATGATTTCAACCGTCTCTTTGATGAAGCGAAGTTTATCATTTAGCTGGATCTCTTCCAAGGGGTAACAAGTGTCTCCTCTTACAAACACTTCTTCTTATTCGATACATGGAAGGTATTGTGCATGCTGCTAAGCTCTGGTGGTAACTTTAAACGATAAGCTACGAGTCCAATTCCCTTTAAGACTTTGCATTGCCAATGTATCGAGGGTTTCATTATCCTTGTTTCCCAAATCGTATCACGCCCTTCCATGGTGAGACTCTCATCAGTACTCGTTCTCCTAATTAGAACTCAAGGGATTTTCTATTTTCATCTGCATAACTTTCTTACGATCGCAGGCAACTTTTAGTTAGTTTCGTATCTGTACTATCCTTTCGGTTGTTTCGTGAATGATCTTAATGCCAGTGATTTGGCCATTTCCCACTTCTTCCCAATAAATCGGTGATCGACACTTTTGCCCTTAGAGGGCTTCATACGGAGCAGCTTTAATACTTGAGTGATAGCTATTGTAGTACGATAATTCCACTAAGGCAAATGAGTATCCATTACACAGGCTCTTAATGTATGTTCTAGGGTTTGGATCGTTCTATTATTCTGACCATTGGTCTGAGAGTGATATGTGGTACTCATGTCCAGGTTTGTATCCACAGTTTGCTATAATAATTGCCAAAAGCTTAGCTGTAGATCTGTTATCCATATCAAAAATGATTATAAAAGGCACTCCGTGTCTGGAGACGACTTCCTTGAGGTAAGTTTGGACTAGCTTATTCATCCTGATGTTCTTCTTGATTGGTAGGAACGCGCGGATTTTGTTAGGTGGTCGAATATTACTCAAATGGTTTCTGATGTTTGTCTTAACTTTGGAGCATGTTAGAAATTTTTTTGACATATATGGCAATGTCATCCTTCATGATAGGCCACCCGTATCGTTCCCTATGATACGTTTTATTGGATCCGGGGTGAACGACATATCTTGATTTGTGTCCGTCATCTTTAACCAGTTTTCTTACTCTATCAAAAACAGGGTAACCAGACTCTATTCGTGAAGTATTGATTTCCATTAACCCTTATTCCAAACTATTTGTCCATTCTGTGCAGGGCTTTATTTTTCATATTTTCCTCCTTAATAACTTCATGAACTAAGAAAGGAGGGTTTGGTTGAGTAGTTATAACTATGGCTGGTACTCTTAACGGCTTAACTCATTTCTTTCGGCTATGAGCGTCTGCAACCACATTAGTTTTCCTCAGGTGATAACGAATCTCACTGTTGCAACCACTTATTAGCTCTATCAACGATGTTACCTAATATTTGACTCTTTCTGGTTCAAGATGTGTTGGAGGCTCTTAGGGGCCGTGAGTGTAATACACTTCTTACCGTACAACTAATGTCTTCAAGTCTTAAGGGTAAAGACTACTGTTCCAAGATCTAGATCATGCATTGTGTAATTCACCTCGTGAATCTTAAGTTTTCATAAAGTATAAGCTATGACCTTATCTTTCTACATCAGCCCATTTTGTGAAGTGTCATAGTAATCTATAAATTTCTCATTCCTCTTAGGTATGGACAAAATAGGCGCGCTGCAGAGTTTGTGCTTTAATAACTGAAATGATATCTCCTGATCCTTGCTCCAATCATACTTAATGTCTTTTCGGGTCAGTTTTGTTAGAGTTCTGGTGATCTTTGAGAAAATTGCTTATAATAAGAGGAAAGTCTTAAGGACTGTCGTATCTCTATGGGGGTTCTAAGAGTTGACCAATTCCTGATAGCCTCGATCTTTGCGGGGTCGACTTGGATTCCTTTACTATTGTTCACGTGACCGAGGGATTTCACCTCTCCTAACCAAAAGTCAAATTTAGAAAGCTTAGCATATAGTTGTTCTTTCTCCGATAATTCCAGAATCAGTTTTAAATGTTGCTCGTGCTCCTTCTCGTTTCGTGAGTAGATTAAAAGTCATTCATGAATACAATCACGAATTTGTCTAAATAAGGTTTGCACACCCGATGAGGTCCATGAGTACCGTTGCTGGTTAATCCAAACGGCATTAATAGGAATTTATGATGACCGAAACGGAATCTGAAAGCTGTCTTTGGAATATCTTTCTTGTGAACTCTAACCTGATGATAACCAAACCTTAGGTCGATCTTCGAATAGAAGCTTAATTCTTGGAATTTTGTCAAACAAGTCATTGATCCTTGGAAGTGGGTATTGGTTCTTTTAGCTTATTTAATATCTCGGTAATTGATGCACATCCCGAAAGTTTCATCCTTCTCCTTTATGAACAAAACTGGAGCTCCTCCAAAGCGAGGAACTCGGTTTGATAGGCCCTTTATCTAAGAGCTCCTATAGTTGGTTGGACGATTCTTACTATATTGATGGGGCTAATCGGCATGGTGCTCGAGCCACTGGTACCGCACCTGATACTAGGCCTGTTTTTGAATTTGACTTGCCTCGATGTTGGGAGTTCAGGTAAGTATTCTGGAAAACTTTGGGGTAACCATAAATAATAAGAATATTTTCGAGCCGCTTTCCCTTTGGCTCCCTCTCTATCAACACTTTAGGGTCCTAATGCTAGAGATGATGCTTACTTTGGTATTTCTTGCTTTGCGTTGGACAGTAAGGACCTTCTTATTGGCTAAAGGTATATGAACTGTGTTCTTGTTGCATACTATTTCCACACGATTTTCGATAGCCAATCCATGCCTATGACCACGTAAACACTTCCCAGTTTGATGGGTATCATGTCTGTTTCAAAGAGTCGGCCTACTAATTCTAAGGAGCATCCTCGACTTATATTATTTGTCTTAAGCGTCTCACTGTCATCAACCTCAATAACATAAGTAGCACTTAATGGAATTTATCTGCTTAGTGAACTTTGTGGATATAAAGCTCCTATCAGCACCAGTATCAAATAATAGAAATGTCTAAGTGGTATCTATTGGGGTAAGAGGATAAGTCTACGGGTTTGAAATTTCTTAGGCAGATTGTCACAGCTTTATCTTTTCCTACGCAGAGTTGTAGTTAAAACTTAATTCCTCATAAAAGTTCTTGATACTTAATCTTTGTATATGATATGGTCAGAATTTTCTGATAAATCCTGAAGCCTCATTTACCCTAAGATATATCAGATAGTATAGCCTAGATAAATACTATAAAATGGTAGAAGGGTACTAAGTATGAGATGCCTCTGGGGTTTCCTCGTACTCCAGAGCGTTAAGTCGTTGGATTAGTTCTGCACGCGGGCTTTGTGCTCTGCTCGGCGTTGTCACAATTTGTTGATTCCGTCTGGTTGAATCGCCTGGGTATTTTGGTTAGCCTAAGGTTTATTGGTGGTTTGCATTGCCTCCTGCTTAATCCTTGCAAAGAACTCACCGACCTCTTGGTGGATTTTGTCGAAATTGGAGGTCGTGTCTGGTGGCCCTTGCCACCAAGAGGGGCATCGTTTGTTACGTAGGTTTCTAGGTAAGTGTCGGCACTTGAGAGGAAGATGGTGTTCTGACTTCAAACTGGATTTGGATGCCCTCCTCGTTTCTCCACTCTTGGAGAGTGTGAGGCATCCATCCCCACTGTCCTATGCTTGCCCGTTACTACTGCGGCGGGCTTGGCTGATGGGCAGGTACCGGGATAGACTCCCGTTGTGCTAGTCACACCCTTTCCCTAGGGGTGAATTTCGACATGTTATTGTCATCAGGGTCCATATATGTGTTCACAGTTCTTGAAGAAAGTTTAGTTTTTGTAACAGTTATAGTCTAGGTACTAATGCAACCTAGTTCACTATAACTATGGCTCTGATACCAATCTGTCACACCCCGTTACCCCGTTTGTCAACGAAGCGCGACGTCGCAGAAGCATAACCATAATCATAATGAATGACCACTATATGGACGTTTTCAAAAAATACATCAGCGTAACTTTAAAAGATATAAATGTTTTACATAACCCAAAATGATAAAGAGAAGTTCGCAAGGTACAGAGATTTAAATACATAACTAAATCATCCAAAATAATGTAAATAAATCTCCGATGGTTTGAAACTGAGTGCGACTCCTTAAATGCGGAAGCTTGAAAATACTACCGATGTGATGGACTTGCCTTAATTTCCTGAAAATATACGCTAAAATACGTCAACAAAATTGTTGGTGAGCTCATAGGTTTACACGTAAATCTGACTCGTATGGACAACAATAATAGAGATTGAATTTATAAAATCATGAATTCCTTGTTATGTATTACATATAAACCATCATGCAACCGAAGCTTAATTTAAAATGAGTTTGCCCTGTGCAGTATTCCCATACGTAATACCGTGTGTTGAATATATATGCACCCGCTGTTAGCCGACCCGACTAACCCGAGTGGGGGACATGACTCCCAATAGACCTATCCACAATATATTCGCGCTTACAAATAAATGCAATTAACGGTTCATGATATCAGGGCTAATGGAACCACATGTGTAATACATAATAGAAATGAAGATATTTCCGTATCCATATAAAAACGAAGCATGTATTTCATCCCCAAAACATAACTGTGTGAGAATAGGGGCTATGAGAACTCACCGAGCGTGTGATGGTAAAAACTAGCGTAAAGTGCTTTTTAGCGTAAAGTGACGGATGATGCACCGAGCGAGATTAAACGGGTCCTAAATGATAATAAGGACTTAATATCTCTAATATATGATGATATATATATTTATAGATTTTTATGTGTTAAATCACCCAACATTACAAGTTTATAAATAAAATTTGCTTAAAACGTCAAGTATATATATATATATATATATATATATATATATATATATATATATATAATTTTCCAGCTTTTTCGGAGGTTTTTCGGCCTACTTTGAGGCTGTTTTTGACCAAGCTCCAAAATGTTTTAGACTTTGGTTTTCAAGGACATCAAACTGCTATATACAAATGATTTTTAGAATCAACAACGGCCATTTTTCGAGATGCTTAGGTTGGTGAAAAAGCTCGTTAAAAAACCTATGTTGGCCATTTTTGAGCTGTCAAACTTTCGGTTTCCCAAATAATTTCTGGAGGTCTTAAACTCGAAATTAAATTATGAAAAATTCCAGATCTATAGTTAAGACATAGATCTAACTTTTGAGACAAGAATCAACTCATTTCGTTGAGTGATGAATTAGTTATGATTTTTCAAAGTCGATATAAATTTTCTGCCGAAATCCGCAGTTTTATAAACTTGAAACAACTTATGATTCTTGTTGTTTATTCAAAGACTACTTGTATAAAAGTTGTAAAAGTTATACAGCACATATATAACACATGTTTTCATAATATTAACATGTTTATAATGTGTTCATATATTCATATGCACAATTAAAGAAACAACTTAGAAATAAAAACTAGAAACTTATAAACTCGAGTTTTTATGAAACTTGTTGTTGGTGATTATATATATTATGCAAGACTTATATAAACATAAATGTATGATGAAATAAGTTAAAATTTACATAATTTGAAGTATTTAGAATATGATTTTGAGTAGAAGTTGAAATCCTTGCAAGATATGCACCAAAACACTTGATTTTCTTTAAGAACACTTGAAGAACACTTGAATGCACAAGTTTGTGATGTGTGAGTGTATAAATCCGGTTTTGAGAGAAGAAAAGGAAAGGTTTTTTGTTGTTTGAAGTGTGGAAAAGAAGTGAGAAATGAGGTCTTATTTATAGGCAAAGTGTTTGGTCTTTCAAATGATGAAAGGCATGGATGAAAAGGTAGAGTGCACTTTCAGACAAAATGATTGTGTTTAAAGTAATATTAAAAAAATAAAAGTCAACTTCTAATACAGACTTGGCCTATAGGCTAGCCATACATGTATTATACATGTATTTATATATTTTTTTTGTGTATAAATGTATTTTTTTTACATATAAAAAGCCGATTGATAAGATGTCATGAGAAAGGCCATGTTGCGTCTAGTTGTCCTTATAAGAATATAGAGTCTACACCCTCTAAACCAGAGTCTAGACCTACTGTAGGAAAACCAGAATAACCAATCCTAAAACCAGTACCTGGCGTTGCTAGCAATAGTAGTTCTCAACATATAGAGAAGAATGTGAGTGCAACACCTATGATACCTATTAAACAAATACCGGTGTCGGTCAGACAGCAAGAATTGATTAGGACTAATTCTCCGAATAGAGTCCCTGGTCAGTCTAGGTCAGGACTACAACAAAGAAATAATAGGAGTACAACACCTAGAAGGACTCACACTACAGTTAGGTCTCATACTCCTCAAGGACAACAGACACCAGGTAGAGCCCAGGGATATCAAACTGAAATTCCTTATAATAGAAATTATTTTAGGGCTCAACCACAAATGACAGCCCAAAGGCCAAGAGTGAATCTTAAGCACTTAGCACCACAACAGGCTCTCAATCAAAAACCCAAGTCTCCTGAAAGGAGAGATGGGTATTTGAAGGAGTTCACGTATGTGGATGAGAATGGTATTACCAAGCCAGTCATTGCTTGGATTCCTCGTGATAATTAACTTATTTTCTTTCTTGTGTAGGAGCTAACTACAGGTCTAAACAACAAATGGTTCATCGACAGTGGTTGCTCTCGTCACATGACTGGGGAAAGGAGTCTACTCACAGACTTCAAGTGAGGGAACAAGGGTTTTGTATAATTTGTTGGGAACATGGGAGGTCATATCACAGGAACTGGAGTGGTCACTAATGAGACAATCACCCTTGATCAAGTTTACCATGTTGATAAACTTGATCATAATCTCATTAGTGTATCTCAGATTTGTGATAAGAAGACTTCAGTTATATTTACTAAAACTGAGGCATTAGTGCTGAAGCCGGGACTTAAAATACCTGGAGAGTGGATCATGATGAGAGCCCCAAGTAAGAATGATCTGTACATGATGGACATGAACATATCAGACTCTTCGATGGGAACAATTTGTCTACTCTCCAAAGCTTCAGATTCAGAATCTATTGTATGGCACAGACGCATGGGACACTTGCACATAAGGAAAATGAATTACATCAATAAACATGGTCTGGTGCAAGATGTTCCTCTGAAGATTTTTCAGATCGATGACAAGTGTTTCCCGTGCAAGAAAGGAAAACAACACAAGAAGTCACACAAGTCAAAGACTCAGAACTCGATAGCTTCCACCTTCGGTTTGCTGCATATGGATCTCTTTGGTCTAATCAACAAAACGAGTATCAGTGGTAGTTGGTATTATTTAGTTATCACTGATTATTAGTCACATTTCTCTTGGGTTTTCTTTTTAGGTACAAAGGACGAAACAGCAGAAAAGCTGATTGGGTTCTTAGACCAAGTCGAGAACTCGTACGGGGCAAGGGTAAAACGTGTCAGGAGTGATAACGGAACGGAATTTAAAAACACAGTAATTGGTGTATATTGCCTAACCAAAGGCATAGTGCCTCAATTTAGGGCACCTTATGAGCCACAACAAAATGGGGTGGCAGAACATAAGAATTGGACCTTCATTGAGGCAGTGAATATCGCTTGTCATGTTTTAAACTGGGTCCATACTGTCAAATCGCTGAACAAAACCTGTTATGAAGTTCTAAATAAAAGACCACCAAATTTAACTGGCTTTGAACCGTTTGGGGTACTATGTACTTTACTGAAAACAAAAGATGAACCTAAGTTTGGTGAAAAGGCTGAAGAAGGATACTTCCTAGGTTATGTTCCTAACTTACCAAACAAGAGGGTTTTTAACAAAACAAATGGTATAGTTGAAATTGTGTTTAACATCGACGTAACAAGTTATTCACATGAACCCCGAACTGGTCCTGAATGGTTATTTGACTATGACTCTTTGTTTGGATCATTTAACATACCGTTTAGTGGAAATGCAGGTAAAGTGGAAAATGACTTCTCATCATTAAACCATAATGACAAGTACCAAGGTTTTCCAAAATCAAGCATTCCGTTAACATCTGAGCCTACAACAACAGAAGATGGGTCTCTAACAAAGAATTAAACTAATCTACCTACAAATGATAATCAGACGAATAACACTAAATCTAAGGATAGTGATCATGACGAAGAGAATATACCGTCTGAAGTCATACCGCCGTTAGGTGAAATAGGATCAAACATAGGAGTAGTGTGAATAATAACACGGTACTGTTATCGATGATGAATGACTCAGAGGCGTTTCACACGTGTTTATACTCGATTTTCATCTCACAAGTAGAGCCAAAGAATGTGCAAATGGCACTGAAAGATAACGATTGGTTATAGCCATGCAAGAGGAACTATCACAGTTCAGAAAGCTTGAAGTATGGGAGTTAGTGCCGTTACCTCGAGGAGAAGTTGCAATAGGGACCAAATCGGTCTTTAAGTGCAAAAGGGAAGATCGGGGTATAGTTACTCGTAACAAGGCAAGACGTGTGGTAAAAGGATTCAACCAGGAAGAGGGAATTGATTATAACGAAGTGTTTGCACCAGTGGCGAGACTTGAGGCAATTCGTTTGTTTCTATATTACGCATCCTTTAAAGGGTTTAAAGTATATCAACTCGACGTCAATAGTGCATTCTTGTACGGAAAGGTAAAGGAATTGGTGTACGTCGAACAGCCGCCAGGGTTTACCGATCCAAAGTATCCCAACAGAGTATATCGACTTGATAAGGCTTTGTATGGATTGCATATGGCACCAAGGGCTTGGTATGAGACACTGCCAACTCATCTTTTGGACAATGGGTTTGAGAGAGGGAGAATTGACAGTAAATTGTTCGTGAAAAGAAAAGGAGAAGACTTTATCTTAGTACAAGTGTACGTGGACGACATCATTTTCGGGTCGTCAAACGAGCAGATGTGCAAAGACTTTGAAAAGATTATGAAGTCAAAATTTGAGATGAGTGCTATGGGAGAGCTGAATTTATTTCTGGGTTTACAAGTTGAACAAAGGAAAGAAGGAATGTTTATCCATCAGACGAAGTATGTCTACAACATTTTGGAGCACTTCGAGATGGAAGGAACAAAGCTGACCGCACACTTTAGTACTCCGATTCAAGTGAATCACAATCTCGGACCGGGTATAGATAGTGATACTGATGTGGATCCGACTTTATATCAGGCCATGATCGGGTCACTTATGTATTTAACTACTTCTATACCGGACATTATGTTTGCTGTGTGTATTTGTGCTAGGTTTCAACCAAATCCAAAGGAGATGCATATGAAAGCCGTGACGCGAATTCTGAGATACCTGAAGTCGAAACCGAAGCTGTGACTTTGGTATCATGTTGATGGAGATCTAGAATTGGAGGCATACACGGACTCTGACTATGGTGGATGTAGCTTGAACATGAAATCCATAACTTGAGGTTGTTAGTTCCTTGGAGGGAGGCTCGTATCCTTGCAATGCAAGAAACAAATTTCGGTAGCCGTATCAACGTGCGAGGCCGAGTATGTAGCTGCTGGTAGTTACTGTTCACAGGTTTTGTGGATCCAATAACAATTGCGGCATTACGTTTTGACTTATAATCATACTCCCATTAGGATAGATAATCAGTCAACAATTGCTATAACCAATAATACCATTAAACACAGTAAAACAAAGCACATAGACATAAGATATTAATTCATACGTGATTGTGCTGTAAAGAATTTGATAAAACTGGTAAAAGTTGCAACGGAAGACAATAATGCAGATTTATTCACTAAAGCATTTGATAAGTCACTCTTTGAGTTGTTAGTTCAACTAAATGGCATGCGTAATCCAGAGTAACTTGACCTTAGTAGTTTTTCTTCCTGTTTAAATGTACGTTAGTAGTTTAGTAGATTTTCTTTCTTTTTATAGTAAATTAGTAGATAAGTTTATCACCTTATTTTTCTTAAAAGTGAAAAACAAAAAAAAAAAGTCATACGTGTAACTGACTAAGATGGTGAGCTTTCACACATAACGACTAAGAAACAAAAAAAATGAGTTAAGTCTAAGAATCATAGGTTCAAAGTGACGAAAATTAGCACCGTCTAAACAAATTTTTAGTGTTGAGCTTTCACACATAATGCACTATAAATTCTTAGTGTTATACACATTCTTGTCTGATATGTTGGTAGGCATAATACATAAAGGAAATCTTAACAACTAATAAAATAATCAAGAAAATGTTATATGTGTAACTGACTAAGATATATGACCAAAAGGTCTTTATTTATATGTTAGACACATACAGGCAATGATTGTAAATGAGGTATGCAAATTTATCTGGGGGATGTATAGCAACATTAAAATACATCTTAAACAGAGAAAGAAAAAGGTTTGAAAAGAAAAGGAAGTCAAAACAAATCGCTTTATTGTTCGTGAGTACAGACCTGTCACCTCTGTTTTAACTTAAGCTAGCAAGATAAGTCGCTTTGTTGTACATGAGTACAAACCTGTCACCGCTGTCTTTCTAACATAAAAGGAACTCTAAGACAAACTAAGACACTCTGTTGTATGTAAATACAAAACTGTGTCCGACGTTTGCCTTTTAAAGAAAATTAGCAATACCAAAAAGTTATAATCATTGTGTGTCTGCCTTGATCATAGAAGCATATCTAAGTATGGGACACGTAAGGAAGTTTCTTGATAAATAAAAAGGCCAAAGAAATGACCAAAGTGTTGAATGTTTAAATGGAAAAACATACCAACAATCGACTTAAAATTTATATCACGACAAACAATCAAAGGAATAAAAATTACTAAGTGTGAAAGTGAAATACTGAAAGTGTGTTTGACACCGCTATCTAATTGAACCTTCTTTGACTATCTCGCAAAAATATTCTTTTAGTATAAATTTTATTTTTAAAGTATTTTTGACTGAATTTAATTTAATTTAATTTTTAGTTTATCTTATTTAAATTTTATTTTATTTTACTTTATTTTATCTTAAGTTTTATTATATAGGAAAAAGGTCAAAGTTACTAGGATTCATTTTTAGTTGGAGAAACAAAAATTGCGTGAAAATATGTTGCTTAGTGGGAATGTTTTTGCAAAGTTGGAAAAATTCCGTTAATTGAAAAAGTTGAAAAAGTTGGATTTTATTCAATAATTTTCAAAATTCTCAATTAAGTTCGAAGTTACTTTCGAACTTGCTGGAAGTTCGAACTTAACCTATGTTCGAAGGTGGTTGGATATAAATAGGTCAACAGTGCTTCATTCAATGCACTTACCTTCGAATTTCTTCTCTCGAACTTGTCCAGCGATCTCGAACTTATTGCTTGAACTTATCGAATTTCAAGTTGGTGTCCTATTTCTCGAACGTTTCTACTATTTCTAAAACATACACACATACTAGAGTGTTGTGAACAATATAATACTAAGTAAGTGTTAGTTTAGGATATTTATGTGTGTAAAATCGATCATTTTTGAGTTTTGTGCCATTTAAAACTAGGTGACTTAAATCACAAGGTTTATAAGCAAAAACTTAAAATTAATGACATATAATCTTGATTAGAACCCATTAGGACTAGATCCTACTGATACTGAAGTCAAAAAGGGTTAAAATCATTGTTTTGAGGTTGAAAGTGACCGACTTCGAACTTGTTCTTCAAATTCGAACTTGTCAAAAGTTTGAACTTGTTAAAATATCTAATAAGTTCGAAGTCAGACATGTTCGAATGGGTTTCTCGAACTTAATTAAGTTCGAATGTTTTTAAGGTCTCGAATTTGTGTAAGTTCGAGTGTGTTAAACTTCGAACTTAATCAAGTTCGAATAACACAAATTTATTTTTAAAATAATTTCTAACTTTTTAATTAAATTTGTGTGCAGATTTGGGAGACCGCGTATTTTTCAATAAGCATAATATGGTAATGGCTGTTGATCTCCAACTGCCGGAAGCTCAGCCATATCGACAAATGATCGAGTTTTTGACACAATCAAGGGAGTCTTATGCGCTAACGCACAATCTGCCGATCATTCTCACATACGTGAGGCAATTTTGGCAACATCTGCAAGTGGACTGCACAGTTACCCCTACAGTTTTGCGTAAAAGAGTAGGTGAACGTCTGATTGCTTTCTCTACAGATCCTCTTCGCCAAATCTTGCAATTAGGGACAGAAGATCAGGAAGCTGGCCCTATCGACTTTCTGATGCCCATAAGGCAAGCTGCCTTCCTCCGAATGCGCTATGCTCAGGACATAACCAAGGCGTCTTATGTGAAGAGCAGTCTCATTGGTAAGTCGAGATATTTGGTCCATGTGATCATGGTGTGCTTTGCGCCAAAGAAAACAGGATTTGACACAATGGTGTCAAGTCTGCAGTCTGAAATGATCTCCCTTATTTACAACAAAGCGTTCAGCTTTTCTGAAATTTTATTCGGGGAGTTTGTCCATCAGATTACTGCTCCCACCTGAGAAGGATTTCACATGTATCCCCGTTTCATCATGATGATTATTCGCCACTTCCTGCCAGACCTTCCAACGCTGCCAGAGCACACTGACGTAGCCATCATCGATAAGAGAATTTTTGCAGACTGCCTGTCCCACAATGCTCGAAGTGCTGAGCAAGTCAGGCCACCAGGTGGCTCCACTTTTTGGTTTGCCGTTATAGAGATCCAGATTTTTTGCTCACGAGGGGGATGACTGGATAGGTGAAGCACCCCAACAACAAACATAGCCCGCCGTAACCGCAACACATCCAAGTCACGGCTAGGCGACACTCCGGTTGCTAGAAAATATTCCCCTTTCCCGATCTACTACGAGGCAGTGGGCCATCAACTTCGTCCATCCACAGTTGACCAAATGGAAAAGACGCTACACGCACATTTGGGACAAGGAGCCGCGCTCACGGGAGAAATAGCAGAACAGCTTGTTCAAGGATTTTGGAACCCCCAACCGACATGGATTAGATATTCAGAGAGATTGATGAATATCAACTTCCAGCAGCTGATACTGAAGGGGCAGCAGAAACAGAGACTCATAAAGAGGTTGAAGGTCAAGTAGTGACCGCCTCTGATATTGAATCAGAATCTGCTTCAGGCGAGAAGGATGCTGAAGATGATAATCCAGCAGTCACTATTGGGAGATACGGATCAAGAGTTGTTGTTAGCAGAAGAAAGATTACACGCCTTGCTCTCCAAGATGAAGACGAGGGAGACGCAGATTTTGCGATAGAAGATGAATCAACTATTGCTACTCATCAAAGGTCAAAGCGACAACACAGATCAGGGAGCTCCGTCTGTTTCAGCTACCGTTCCATTTACTGCAACCACTGCTCCATCCACATCCGCCACGATTCCAACCACTTCCACTCCATTCACAGAAAACCAGCAATTCACAGAGCTGAAAAGCAAATTAGATTTCCAGACAGTACAAATATTCCAGCTATCCCAAGCTGTGAACGAGCTGCAGCAGCATAACTCAAGGTTGGAACAAGAAAATGCTAAGTTACAAACGACAGTAGCTGGTCAACAACAAGCAATGACAAATCAGCAATCTCAAATCCTCACTCTGCTGACCCTGGTTGAACAAATTATCAAAGATCTACAAGCTCAGGGGGAGAGCAGATGCAAAGAAGATGAGTTAAGGGAAGTTAGAAGAAATGACGATGAAGAAGGTGACCACAGCACGCAAAAAGACAGTGAGCTAGAAGATCTTCCACGTGAGACTACCCAGCAAGCTCAGATTCAGGGGGAGCTGGAATCATCTGGGACAGGAGGAGGAGGAAGTCAGGATAAAGGCAAGGCTCTAGAGGCGTCAGAGTTAGTCGATAAAGAAATAATTGGAGCATTGGCCGATATTGATGATGATGATGGGATGAATTTTGATTTGCAAGATGAGTTGGAAGAACTCGTGGAAGGAGTGTTTATCCTAGAAAATGTTCCTGATTGGAGCCCAAAAGATGATGTATTTGCATATGAAGAAGACGAAGCTTACGAGTTTGTGATCCAGAGTCAAACAGTTACTGAGCAATACGTAAACACAGACAAGAATCCAATAGACTTAGACGTTCTGAAGTCAACAATAAAAGATGAATCAGATGATCATGCCACTCAAGAAAAGGATAAAGAGCTAACGAATGAAGAGAAGAGACAACTTTGGTTCAGAAAAAAAAGAGAAGAAGTCTGAGTTAGCTGTGAAAGAGAAGATGAGATTGCCAAGTCCAGGGAAACTGTCTAAAGGCATTCTCAGTTGGTTTTTCGACAGAGAATTACAGCTTTTTTTGCTTAAGAGACGAGATGGGCTCCAGTATCTGAAGAGAAACCTAAAAGTCTTCAATACACTACCGAAATGTGAAGTAAAAGAACTGGCATGGAAGAATCTGATAAACCTAAGAGACGACCAGTACGTATAAAAGATAGCTAGAATTATAAGAAAAGAAGGTCGGTCTTGATGGTTTGAGAGAATAAAGCCAAGGGAAGGAAAGACAGTAATGGATGAGTAAAGGATAGATCCATTGACCGAAAAGCTTTAGATGAAGATGTTCTACAAGCCGGTTCGATGCTTAAAGAAGGTTCCATTGAAGCCAATGCCACAGGATGTTCTCGCGACTATGAAGTGGTGGTTCGTTGATAATGAAACAACAGAGGCAGTTATGGAAGATCATGATGACAGAGTTATTGGAAAGTGTATGACCCTCTACACCTCGTAATCTGTCTGAGGGTGACTTGCTGAAACTTCATGAGCAACCAATCTATTTTCATGAAGGTTGGAGGTCTGAAGGAAAGAAATACCAAAAGGTTGTAAAGGTGTGTGTAGAACATGGTTTGTATGCTGGTAGAATTTTGAGTATGCCTAGAACTATAGATTAATTGAATATATCTAGTTAGAAGCTATCGTCAAGGGGGAGTATGTTAGGGCATCCTGTGTGACGATAGCAGTCTAAGTGTAGATAGTCTTTTGTAATAGTTCAATTTTTGTAATTACAAGTTAATATATATGTTTGATATTTGTTATATATGTTTGATCTTGTTTTTGATTGATGTTTACTTAAGTTCAAAGATAAGTTCAAACATAAGTTTAAAGATAAGTTCAAGAACAAGTTCAAAGACAAGTTCAAGAATAAGTTCAAAGGCTAGGGTTTGAACATAGTGGAGCTATGTTCGAACATGTAGTGGACAAGTTCGTGGGCTTAGGCCCATATGAACTTGTCCTAGCTAAGTTCGAATCTAAGCTCTATAATTAAGAATTAATTTGTTTTCATTAGAGACTTTAGCAGAGATTAGTATCTAGAGCTCGTATAGTGCACTACGAACTTGTGACGATTTCAAAGAGTCGTTTCGGAGAGATACACGCGTCGGGTCGTTCATTGTGACGTCTATCATTATGTTAGTCTCCGGTTTCCATGTGTGTGTGATCGATCCGTTAAACCCCTAACAAGGATTCCGCACCCGTTGGAAGGTGTCGCGTCAAGATCAGATCCGTAGGTATGTGACCTTACATTACGAATTTTTGTCGTCAACCCGTTTGTTAGTCTCTGGTTTCCGTGTGTGTGCTCGATTCGTTAAACCCCTAACGAGGATTCCGCCATCTTTGGAAGGTGTCGCGTCAAGATCAGATCCGTAGGTAAGTGACCTTACATTATGACCTTTGGTCGTCAACCGTTTGACCCATTTGCTTGAACGGGCTCTAATTGACACCCCTACACACATGCAACAACATCTACACAACCAAAGTTCATCATCACTTTCGTTTTCATCCAAAACCGAACGACAACTAACAAAACAAATATGTTTTAGAAAATTACCTTAAACCTTTGATGATTTAATACTTATAAACTTCTAATTACGGATTTCATATAATATTTGGATTTAATCTATAGAGAGAGGGAAACCGGATTTTAGAGAGAGGGAGTGTGTGTGTGTGTGTGTGGGTGAAAATTTTGAAATAAAAACTTTTCATTTCCATTTCCCCCATCCCCCTTGATAGTCCTCTCAGTTTTTTATATTTTTTGTCCCAAAACTTGCATTTTACTTATATGTTCAACAAACTCAAAGATAACATTAAATATCCACAAGTAAGTTTCATTTAAAAATTTTCCATTAACTTATGTTCCAATCAAGCTTACAGTTAATTGTTTACGTTCACACATAGGAATTGGGATGTTACATAAACCCATATATCTCGACACATATGTCATCCATCAAGTTTTCATTCAAAATATTTATGAATTGTTTTATTATCAATGATAAAGAGCATAAACATGATCTGTTTTTTGCACATGGGATAGGAGGAATTAAGTTAACTACAAATGATACCGATTATATAATTACTTATGTCCAATATGTCACTGAAATTAATACAAACATCTTAAGTTTGAAGAAACTGTTGCTTCAATGTTTCGAAGTTAGTATTAAAGGTTTGAGTTGTGTAATCACACGCATCTTTGATCCCATGGACAAACATGAAACAAGAGAAACCTTCAAAGTGCAGACGACATAAAACTTCAAGATGATTTTCTTAATCAGTACTTTGAAGATTTAGACAAGGACTTAGCTTTGGAAAGATTGAATCAGTCATACAATCAGCAAGTAGTCATTATGGGTGCATTAAATCATAGTGTAATCGTTACTTCAATTGGTATCAGAGTCATTGGAGTGGATTTCAACTGAATCGTACCGGATCTGAGATTTTCTGCTGCTGCTTGACGCTTTTACATGCTGGAACCACAGTTTCTTGTTCTAAAATCCTATTTATTCCTTCTGTTTTGCTTCTATTTTGCCATATCTGTGATCAAAACTTGTTTATGAATTAATTTCGAGCATCCTTAGTTCAATTGATTCATGTTTTAGGATGTCTTATAGTGAAAATCAATCTGGGTATTTGTTCACGGTACTGTTCATCTTTTTTCAACCTTCTTTCTTCTTACAAAATATATTATTTAGGTGTTTTAAGCACACATGGTTTCTAAATTAATTCCGAGCACTTGGGTATCATATTTAGAACTTAAAACACACATTTCGATTAAATCTAATTTTTTTTTTACATCGAAACTCTTTGATAGGCACAAAAAGGCCTCAGTCAAACCTGTTATACATCTTAGGGGGAGATTATTAATCAAACCTGTTTGATGCACTTGAGGGTATAACTTAAGGCCACGTTAAAGCCTTATTGAAAACTGAAAAGTGATTTGCAATATAAGGGAAAGCTTCTTACCTTGTTGCATTTGTTGCAACTAAGGCAGATTGTCCAAGCTGTTCTATTCTGTTGATTAGGCTGGACATATACTGTCCATGCTGCTCATGTCTATTGAGCAAAACTAAGTGTTCTATTCTTTATGAACAGAACCTGTTTTTTTGTGAACAGGTTATACACTTTATGTAATATGTTTCCGTGACATCATGTATTGTCTTGGAAGAAAATATCAGTTTGCAAGTCGAAGACAAAGGGGAAAATCATATGTTTCTTACATTTCCCAAGCTGTTCTGATACATGAAGACAATGTGGATATTTGAAATGGGTGACAGACCAGTTCTTATATCTAAATGGCTCTACAAGAAGAGGAAAGGATTAAAGTTGACATTCCTCTTTAAGGTAAAGCATTCTGCAACAGAGACAAAAAGGAAAAGACAAAGATTCTGCAATATATGGACAAATGCTGTTTTGTCAAAACGTGCTGAAAAGCAGTTTTATCTTTTTGGAAAGGCACTACACTATCTCTGCATCCAATGGGGAAGATTCACCAGTATTCTCTGAGAGAGTATAAAAGGAAGCTACTAAAGAATGTGAGCTAACCAAGAGTGAGATATTTAGAATGTGCAAAGAAGTGTGTTTTCATGCATGCAAAGTCTGCTTATAATAAAACAGTTGAGTGTGTCAAAGATGTCTGTCCGTCTTTTAAAATTAGTGAGTCCATCTTAGTGAAAGAATTCGTTGTATCTATGTTGAATGTGTCTTAGATTAGTAGTCTATCTGTTGTTTCTGTCATCTCAACTTGAACCATTCTGCAGTTCAAGCTTATTTGTGATTATACTTGTTGATATATATATATAAATACAAACATTGAGAAAGTGTGTTGAAATTTTTAAATAGCTGTATTCACCCCCTTTTCAGCTTACAGCAACATACTAGGGAAACCTTTTGGGACCTACACTCTTTAATTGAAAATTTTTCAATAAGTGTAAACTTCGAATCTGAACATCGAACCCTGAATTTCAGATCCTCTTTCACATCATATGAACTTCAGATCCCACCATCCGAACATCGAACCCTCCCCAAAACAAGTCGCTTTATTGTACGTGAGTACAGACCTGTCACATCTGTTTTGACTTAAGCTAGCAAGATAAGTCGCTTTGTTGTATGTGAATACAGACATGTCACCGCTGTCTTGTTAACATAAGAGGAACTCTAAGACAAACTAAGACACTCTGTTGTATCTAAACACAGAACTGTTTCCGACGTTTGCCTTTTAAAGAAAATTTGCAATACCAAAAAGTTATAATCATTGTGTGTCTGCCTTGATCATATAAGTATATCCAAGTATGGGACACGTAAGGCAGTTTCTTGATAAATAAAAAGGCCAAAGAAATGTCCAAAGTGTTGAATGTTTAAAGGGAAAAATATACTGACAATCGACTTGGAATGTATATCACGTCAAACAATCAAAGGAATAAAAATTCGTAAGCGTGAAAGTGAAATACTGAAAGTGTGTTTGACACCGCTATCTGATTGAACCTTCATTGACTATATCGAATGTTTTTGCAACGTTGGAAAAATTCCGTTAAGTGAAAAAGTTGGATTTTATTCAAGAATTTTCAAAATTTTCAATTAAGTTCGAATACCAGACAAGTTCGAAGTTACTTTCGAAGTTGCTGGAAGTTCGAACTTAACCTATGTTCGAATGTGGTTGGATATAAATAGGTCAACAGTGCTTCATTCAATGCACTTACCTTCGAATTTCTTCTCTCGAACTTGTCCAGCGACCTCGAACTTATTGCTTGAACTTATCAAATTTCGAATTTGTGTCCTATTTCTCGAAACTTGCTACTATTTCTCGAACATACACACATACTTGAGTGTTGTGAACAATATAATCCTAACTAAGTGTTAGTTTAGGACATTTTTGTGTCTAAAATTGATCATTTTTTAGTTTTGTGCCATTTAGAACTAGGTGACTTAAATCACAAGTTTTATATGCAAAAACTTAAAATTAATGACATTTAATCTTGATTAGAACCCATTAGGACTAGATTCTACTGTTAATTAAGTCAAAAAGGGTTAAAGTAAGGGTTTTGAGGTTCAAAGTGACCGACTTTGAACTTGTTCTTCAAATTCGAACTTGTCAGAAGTTCGAACTTGTTAAAATATCTAATAAGTTCGAAGTCAGACATGTTCGAATGGGTTTCTCGAACTTCATTAAGTTCGAATGTTTTTAAAGTCTCGAATTTGTGTAAGTTCGAGTGTGTTAAACTTCGAGCTTCATCAAGTTCGAAGAGTAGGTGAACGTCTGATTGCTTTCTCTGCAGATCTTCTTCGCCAAATCTTATAATTAGGGACAGATAATCAGGAAGCTGGCCCTATCTACTTTCCGATGCCCATAAGGCAAGCTGCCTTCCTCCGAATAGGCTATTCTCAGGATATAATCAAGGCGTCTAATGTGAAGAGCCGTCTCATTGGTAAGTGGAGATATTTGGTCCATGTGATCATGGTGTCCTTTGCGCCAAAGAAAGCATTATTCGACCCAGTGGTGTCAAAGCTGCAGTCTGCAATGATCTACCTTATCTACAACAAAGCGTTCAACTTTTCTGAAATGTTCTTCGGGGAGTTTGTCCATCAGATTACTGCTCCCACCTGAGAACGATTTCTCATGTATCCCCGTTTCATCATTATGATTATTCGCCACTTCCTGCCAGACCTTCCGACGCTGCCAGAGCAAACTGGCGTAGCCATCATCGATAAGAGAATTTTTGCAGACTACCAGTCCCACAATGCTCGAACGGCTGAGCAAGTCAGGCCACATGTGGCTCCTCTTTTTCGTGCCGTTATAGATCCAACAACAACCGCAGCAGCAGCAACCTCAATAGCAGCAAGCACCGGCTAGGCGCACTCCAGTTGCTAGAACTATTCACCGTTCCCGATCTAACACAGAGGCAGGCGGGCCATCAACTTCGGCACCACAGGTTGACCAAAGGGAACAGACGCTGCAGGAAATTTGGGATCAAGGAGCCGCAGCTCAAGAGAACATAGCAGAACAACTTTTTCAAGAGATTTTGGAACCCCCAACCGGCATGGATTACTTATTCAGAGAGATTGATGAAGATCAGCCTCCAGCAGCTGATGCTGAAGGCACAACAGGAATTGAGACTCATGAAGAGGTTGAAGGTCAAGTAGAGACTGCCTCTGATACTGAATCAGAATCTAGTTCAGACGAGGAGGATGCTGAAGATGATAATCCAGCAGTCACTATTGGGATATACAGATCCAGTGTTGTTGTTAGCAGAATAAAGATTACACGCCCTGCTCTTTGAGACGAAGACGAGGGAGACGCAGATTTTGTGATAGAAGAGGAAGCAACAATTGCTACTCATCAAAGGTCAAAGCGACAACGTACAAATCAGGGAGCTCCGTCTACTTCAGCTACCATTCCATCTACTAAAAACACTGCTCCATCCACATCCGCCACGATTCCATCCAGTTCCACTCCATTCACTGAAAACCAGCGATTCACGGAGCTAAAAAGTAAAGAAGATTTCCAGACAGTCCAAATATTCCAGCTATCTCAATCTGTGAACGAGCTGCAGCAGCATAACTCAAGGCTGGAATAAGAAAATGCTAAGTTACAAACGACAGTAGCTGCTCAGCAACAAACAATGACAACTCAGCAATCTCAAATCCTCACTCTGCTGACCCTGGTTGAACAAATTATGAAAGATCTACAAGCTCAGGGGGAGAGCAGATGCAGAGAAGATGAGTTAAGTGGAGTTAGAAGGGATGACGATGAAGAAGGTGACCCCAACACGCAAAAAGACAGTGAGCTAGCAGATCTTCCAAGGGAGACTGTTCAGCAAGATGAGATTCAGGGGGAGCCGGAATCATCTGGGATAGGAGGAGGAGGAAGTCAGGATAAAGGCTAGGCTCCAGAGGCGTCAGAGTTAGTCGAACAAGAAATAATTGGAGCATTGGCCGATATTGTTGATGACGACGAGATGAATTTTGATTTTGAAGATGAGTTGGAAGAACTCGAGGAAGGAGTGTTTGCAGATGAAGAAAACAAAGGTGACGAGTTCGTCATCCAGAGTCAAATAGTTACTGAGCAATACGTAAACACAGACCCGAATCCGATAGACTTAGACGTTCTGAAGTCAACAATAAATGGTGAATCGGATGATGATGCTACTCAAGAAAAGGATAAATAGCTAATGAATGAAGAGAAGAGACAAATTTGGTTCAAGAAAAAAGAGAAGAAGTCTGAGTTAGTTGTGAAAGAGAAGATCAGATTGCCAAGTGCAGGGAAACTATCTAGAGGCATTCTCAGTTGGTTTTTCGACAGAGAATTACAACTTTTTGGGCTTAAGAGACGACATGGGCTCCAGTATCTGAAGAGAAAGCTAAAAGTCTTAAATACACTGCCGAAATATGAAGTAAAAGAACTGGCATGGAAGAATCTGATAAACTTAAGAGACGACCAGTACGTAGAAATGATAGCCTGTCAATATCAAAATCACCTAAGATTAACTGGTTTCAATATATCAGAGTATAAACCAATAATCTTGTTTTGATTCAAAGTCCAATTAAGAAGTTTGCGGAATAACACCTAATTGTTTTTTAAGAAAACTTTCAGAATAAATAACAGATACTCAAACACATGTGATCAATATCAAAATCCTTTGTATTGCCAAAATCACTTATTACAATCCCCTCTAATCTGTTTGATTAGACGAAAAACACAGATTGTTCTTAGGGTTTTACAACCTTAGAGGCTTGAGAAACTTTATCAGAAAGCAATTACAATGAAGCACACAATTACAGAACTTGCACGTACAGACTTACATTTGAAAGACATAGTCTATCTATATATATAAACTTTTGATTTGTTTCCTTGACGAACACTGATTTCTCTTGTAGTAGATATGCTTGGAAGGTATTCAAATCTTGAAATATATATCACTTCCTGAATTTCAGCACTTTCTGTTATTAATATGTTGAGCAGCTTGAACTCTTAACACTGGCAGCTTTAACTTTGAACTAGCAGCTTGAACTTGTTGAACTAGCAGCTTGAACTTTGTAACTATGTAAGGTCTTGCAACTACACAGATCTATCTAGACTCGACACCGTCAACGAGTGCGGAATCCTCGTTAGCAGCTTGATGGATATAACACTCACACGAAACAGGGAGACTACCACAACGCTGTACGATCGACCACGAACGAACCTACGCAATGATTCCCTCCGGAAACACTCACTATCAGCTGATAAACTCGAGATCGCCTTTTGCTAATTACTCACCCGAATTCTGCAAAAGTCTACTAATGATTTGACTTAATCCCTAATTATAGAGGTCCATTCGAGTTTGTCATTGGACAAACTCGAATCCAGGCCCAAGGCCCATTCGAGTTTGTCTATATGACACATTCGAATTTACCTCCATGTTAAATTCGAATTTGACCTAAATTCGAATTTCTCATGTACAACTTCTATTTGAACATATGTTTAACTTATGTTTGAATTAAACTTTGGACTTTGTGTTTGAACTTCTTGTAATACGTTACATCAAGTTCAAACATACAATCAATAACTTTCAAACACACATAAACACATATATCAAACATTAGTTAGTATTCAATACTGTGTAACATGACTTAGACAAAATGCTAATACAACTTAGACCGCCATCATCACACAGGGTGTACCAACAGACTCCCCCTTGACGATAGCTTCTAACTATTTACATTTTGGTTAAGTGCTAGATCTATATATACTACTTCCTGCGTATATACCTGCATCTATACATACTCTGACTATCTTCTGGAACTTTCTGGCTTCAGATCTCCATCCTTCATGAAAGAAGATATGTTGACCATGTAGCTTCTTCAGATCGTCCTTCGATAGGTTTATTGAATGCAGTTGATCATACACTCTCAAAATAACTTTGTCCTGCGTATCCTCCATGACTGCTTCGGCTGTATCATTGTCGACATACCACCATTTCATGTTGCTTAAAACGTTCTGTGGCATCGACTTCATTGGCACCCTTTTCAAGCAATTGACAGGTTTGTAAACCATTTTTGCCCATGGCTTTCCAGTATGAGGATCTATCCTTGACTCATCCTCAACTCTCCTCCCTGATCTCGGCTTGATTCTCTCAAACTTTCCAGTTCTACCCTCTCTTCTGATTATCTTTGCGATTACCTCAGCATAAGGGTCATTTCCAATGTTGATCAATTCTTTCCAGGCTAACTCCTTCACTTCTACCTTTGGCAATGTGTTAAATACTTTAAGCTTACGCCTCAGGTACTGGAGTGCATCTCTCCTCTTCAGAATGAAAAGCTGCAGTTCTCTGTCGAAGAACCAGCTGATAATACCACCCGAGAGATTTTCTGCCCCCGGAGTTCTCATCTTCTTTTTCATCTTTGGCTCTTCTTTCTTTTCTTCCTTACGGAACCAAAGGTTTAACAGTTCAGCTCTGCTTGGCTCTCTTTCTGCCTCCTCCAGTTTTGAATCATTTACAAAAGCCAATTTGATATCATCTATATCGATTACATGTTGATCGTTATGCTCATATTGTTCTGTGACAGGCTGTGACTGAATGATTACTTCATCTACATTGTCATCTTCATCTATCACAACCTCCTCATCAGATTTCAAATCAGCTACATCTTCTGGCACAAACTCTCGTTCTTCCAGATCCTCTACATCATCTTCAAAATCAAATTCAAGGTCTAGTGGCTCTTCCTCAATATCCATTAATGCTTCAATCATCTCACGTACTTCACTTTCCATGACCATTGAGGAACTAGCCTCACCTCCTGCAGCTCCCGACTGACTCGGCTCCCCCTGAACCTCAGCATGCTGAGCAGCAGAAAAATCTACTGGCTCATTCTGTTTCTATGCATTGGGATCATAGCGTTCATCATCTCCACCCCTTGGCTGCTCCTCCTGATCCCGACAACTCGTCTCCCCCTGAGCCTTTAGATTTTCCAATAATTGCTCAATTAGGGAAAGCATCAATCGAATCTCAGCAGCTTGATCAGAGACAAAAGCCTTAAGCTCTAGGTTTTCATCCTCCATTTTTCCAACTGATCTCTTCAACTCAGCATTCTCTTTGTCAATATTTGCATTATGCGTTTGAAAGATTTGGACTTGTTGGAAGTCGACCTTGCTTTTTAGCTCAGAAAACCTTTGATTGTCCATGAAGGTGGACGATGTGGATGGTATGGATTGTATGGGAGCTAGAATGATTGGCGAGGGGATGGATGTTTGAACGGGTGGTGGTGGAGGTGGAATGGTTGTTTGAACGGGTGGATGTTGAGGTATTTCTGGCTCAGAAGCAGAAACCGACGAAGCTCCCTGCATGAACCGATGCCTTTTGGCCCTTTGCCTAGGCACCAATGGATCTACATCTTCCTCTTCAAAATCTGAGTCGTCAGACTCCCTCGAAGCTCATCTCGTTGTAGCTTCTTAATTTATCACCACTATCCTCGATCCATAAGTGCTTATGTGAATAGAAGTATCTTCTGTTTCTTTTTCAACATCAATCTCTTCCATCTCTTCTGATTCGGTATCTGAAGTTGACTCGTCATTACCTGCTGGCTCAGGTTGATACTCATCTATTTGCCTAAAAATGTCAACCTCCCCTTCCGGTGGTTCCAGAATGTCCCGTACTAGCTCAGTAGTTATATCCTCATTTGCATTTGGCCCTGAAGCCCATATCTCTTCCAATGTTTGTGCCCTTTGATCATTTCCGGGAGCTACATCTGAAGTACTAGCTTCCACACCTGCAGGTGTAACTTCTACTCTCTCCTGTACTTGACTAGTTGAAGGCCTAGCTGCCTGGGTTTGTCTCGCTGATGGGCGTTGCCTCCTTTGTTGTTGAGGCCTTGGTTGTTGTGGTCGTTGTTGCTATGGTTGTTGCAGAACTGGTAAATCCCCTGCCCAGTTGGCATCTTCCCTTACTTGGAAATCTGGATTAAGTGCTGCCCCAAACAATGGTGCCTCCACTGCAATAGCTAATCTTCCTCGATGAGATGAACAATCAGCAAATATTCTTTTGTCTATGACCGCAACACTCTGAATTTCATTGAGCTGTGGCAGATTTGGCAGGAAATGTCTAATCAGCATCATCACGAATCGTGGATATAACAAAAATCTTTCTAATCAGCATCATCACGAATCGTGGATATAACAAAAATCTTTCTCTTTTCTGAGATGTTATTTATGAACAAACTCAGAAAAGAACATTTCTGAATAGCTGAACTTTTGATTGTAGACTAACGCAATCATTCCCGACTGAATCTTCGATACAATATAATCAAAGCCAGCTTTCTTCGCAGCAAAACATACCATGAAGACATGCGCCAAATATCGTCATTGTCTGATAAGCCCACTTTTCATGTAAGAAGACTTCGTTACGTCCAGGCTATACCCCATTCTAACAAAAGCAGCCTGCCTGATTGACAACGGGAAGTCAATCAGCCCATTCTCTTGATCTTGAGATCCCAGCTGTAAAACTTGGCGCAACATATCTGCTGAGAACACTAGAGGGTGTCCAGCAACCCTCGTTCTTAGTACTGTCAGAGTAACAGTACAATCCACTTGAAGGTGATCCCAGAACTGACGAACGTACGTGATGACTATTTGAATGTTGTGGGATAGTGCATACGCAATCCTTGATCCAATCAGAAAATCCACCATCTGGCGGAAAGCTTGAGCCTCTGGAATAGCATGGTCAGAAGAGATGACCATGTTATGCTTGGGAACATAAATTCTATCTGTCATGTCTGCACAATACAGTATATAAGATATTAGAATTATTAAAAATGAAATAAACTTGTTTAAATTCAAATTTGTTTTATTTTGAACTTGTATAGGTACAAAATCCAACACTTAAGAATTTCTACAAGTTTAATTTAAATTTTAATTAAAAAAATCGAATATAAACACAAATTCGAACACTAAATTTGAACAACAAAATCGAACAACAAATTCGAAACACTCATTCGAGTTTAATAACATATTCGAGTTTAGTGACAAACTCGAATGTATCCAAGAACAAACTCGAATGTTTCGGTCATATGAATCCCAATAGTCCAAGATTTTACCCTTTCTAGACGTAGAAAATCACATCTATTAGTCCTAAAAGGTTCTAATCAAAGATATTTATAATCAATTTGACTTTTCACCGGTTCAAAGTTTGTAATTTTGAAAAACAAACTTTCCACCGATAAAACTTCAAAATTCATTGATTTTGCCTCAAATTTATTCTAAAACCACCTAAATCTTGTATAATACACTTGATTATACCTAGATTTTCTAGAAGAATTGAACACAAATGGACAAAAGTTGACAAATAGTGAGAAACTTGAAATTCGGCAGATTCGAATGAACAAACTCGAAGTCGCTCAGATAAACTCGAAGGATCAAAATCGAAGGTAGGTGATTTATGACCATCATTGTTGACCTATTTATATCAACTTCCTTCGAGTTTGATACTTTTCTCGAGTTTACTGCCAAATTCGAAGCACTGCCAAATTTGAATTTATATTCGAATCCTACTTTGATTCGAATTTATTCAGAAAATTTTGAAAATATTGAAAATCTATGAAATAAATTCAACTTTTTCAACTTTTTCGTGTAACAGAATAAACTATGCCAAATCTTTTACCCTAAGCACAAGATTTTCACGCAATGTTTATTTTATTCAACTAGGAATGCACCCTCAGTAAATTTTGACCTTTTTCCTAAGTAAAATTTTATAATTAAAATAAAATAAAATAAAATAAAATAAAATAAAAGTATAATAAAATAAATTCAAGTTAAAATTGTGAACAAAAATTAAACTTAGACTAAACTACATTATTTAAAATTTCCAACCTATACTAAAAACTTAACAGAATATTTTTGACGAGTATAGTCAAAGAAAGGTTCAATCAGATAGCGGTGTCAAATACGCACTTTCAGTATTCTAACTTTCACACTTAGGAATTTTTGATTCCTTTGATTGTTTGTCGTGATATACATTTCTAGCCGATTGTTGGTATCATTTTCCCTTTAAACATGCTACATTTCGGAATATCCCTTGGCCATTTTATTTATCATGAAATTATCTTACGTGACTCATACATAGACATACTTTTATGATTAAGGCATACACACAATGACTATAACTCTTTGGTATTTGCAAACTTTCTTTAAAAGGCAAAGGTCGGACACAGGTCTGTATTTACATACAACAAAGTGTCTTAGTTTTTCTTAAAGTCTATTTTTAAAGCTATCAAGACAGCGGTGACAGGTCTGTACCGACGTACAACAAAGCGACTTATCTTGCTAGCCCGAATCAAAACAGAGGCAACAGGTCTGTATTTACGTACAACAGAGTTACTTGTTTTGACTCTCAACTCAGTATGATTTTTCTATGCTTTCCATTTTAAGATGTATCTGATGTTGCTATACATCCGCAGAAAGTTTGCACACCTCATTTATAATCAAAGTCTGATGTCTTAAACAAAAAATTTAAGACCGATTGGTCATACAGCTGTTATTTGATGAACAAACTCGGAGAAGAACATCTCTGAAAAACTGAATCTTTGATTGTAAACTAAAGCGATCATTCCGGAATGAATCTTCCATACAATGTAGTCGAATCCAGCTTTCTTCGCAGCAAAACATACCATGAAGACATGCACCAAAAATCTCCGTTGACCGATAAGCCCACTTTTCATATAAGACGATTTCGTTACATCCAGACTATATCCCATTCTCACAAAAGCGGCCTGCCTGATTGACAACGGAAAGTCAATTGGCCCATTCTCTTGATCTTGTGATCCCAGCTGTAACACTTGACGTAGCATATCGGCAGAAAACACCAGAGGGTGTCCAGCGACCCTCGTCCTCAGTACTGTCGGAGTAACAGTACAATCCACTTGCAGGTGATCCCAAAATTGACGAACGTAAGGGATAACGATTTGGATATTATGAGACAGCGCATAGGAGATCCTTGATCCCACCAAAAAATCCACCATCTGGCGGAAAGCTTGAGCCTCAGGAATAGCATGGTCAGGACAGATGACCATGTTATGCTTCGGAACAAAAATTCTGTCAGCCATGTCTGCACAATATAGCAAATAAAATATTAGAATTATTAAAAACAAATTCAAATTTGTTTTATTTTGTAACTTGTATAAGTATAAAATCCAACACTTACGAATTTCTACAAGTTTAATTTTAATTTTAATCAAATTATTCGAATATAATGACAAATTCGAATGACCACTCATTCGAGTTTAATGACCTTTTCGAGTTTAGTGACAAACTCGAAACTGGCCAAGAACAAACTCGAAGCAGTCGGTCACATGTATCACAATAATCCAAGATTTTAACCATTTTAGGCGTAGAAAATCACATCTATTAGTCCTAATAGGTTCCAATGAAAGATATTTGTGATCAATTCGATGTTTCACTGGTTCATAGTTTGTAGTTTTTAAAAACCAACTTTCCACCAACAAAACTTCAAAATCCAATAATTTTGGCCTAAATGGAGCATAAAACTACCTAAATTTTGTATAAATCACTTGATTATACCTAGATTTACTAGTAGAATCGAACCCAAACGATCAGAAACTCGACACATAATATGAATGTCGAAAACGGCAAACTCGAATATAAACTCGAAATCGCGATTGGTAAACTCGAAGGAATAGATTCGAAAGTAGGTGATTTATGACCATCACTGTTGACCTATTTATATCAACAACATTCGAGTTTGTTGCCACTCTCGAGTTTATTGCCAAATTCGAAGTCTTCTGACAAATT